>JAJHZJ010000202.1:3483735-3666967 GCA_023548195.1 Bettongia penicillata ogilbyi | reverse complement strand
CTGTTGTCTGTAGAAGATACAAGGTGAAATAAGAGATCTGTCACAGAAGGCACATATCTGTGGTCATATAAACACATAAACACTTTCACTTGCAGTCACATTCTCATTATTTGGCCATTTGAGACTGCTAATGTGGAGTAAGACAGGAGAGACTCTATTGAATTCTGTCTGCTTGCTATGCTCATGGTCCACTCTACCAGGAAATGAGTTCCATATGTGTGCTGGGCTGAGTCTGTAATAGAATCAGATTTGATAAATGTTCCCTCCAGTCTTTAGTTCATAGGAACTTGGTGATGAAAACTGGGAGTTTGAGATGTTGGGATGTTCTGGAGTGGGAGAAAGAGAGATTCATGAACAGAGAGGCAGGGGAGAGAAACAGATAGAGACAGAGAATCACAGATCAAGAGAAAGGTGTGATGTACTTCTCTTTGAGAGAGAAAATAGTTCCTCTTCCAGAATCGGACAAAATGAAACTTTAGAAAACTCTTTCTCCACTGTTTTCTTAAACTTATTTATGATTTTGTAACATCTCAGGAGAATTACAACGTCATATAAGCTTCCAGTTTCCTGGAATGTGAATTTACTCCCCTAAATCCACTCATCGCAAATCTAATTGCCAAAGCTTAGATAAAGATACATATGATTTATTCTTTCATGGAACATGATGTAGCCTTATATCATGGTTATTTATGTCCACTTAATATCAGTTGAATTTAATTCATATTTTTAAAGTACCTATTCCAGTCAAGACATCATTAAATCACAAATAAAGCCAATCTCAGAGTTGAGAATATCTGGGCATGAACTGTATCACTTAAAAATGCTGACTGTGTGACCTTGGGCAAGTCATGACCTCTTGGTGCTTCAGGGAACTAAGACTTTAAGCTGAAAAACCATTGCTTTTCTTCATTGGTAAATGAAATTTTTTCACTAGAAACTCCCTATTGCTATGAAATCAGAGTTGACTTCTACAACCTAATGGAAAGAAATTGCAAGATGGTTAAATGGATCCACTTAAGTTTCATTATGATGTCTCATAGTATGAAGGTGATCCTGGATTCTCAGAGGCGGGTCCTTCCAAGCTGAAAAGGCTTTAAGTGAAGATCTGCCAATGGTTTATGTGTCTATCTATCAGCTGAGATTTAGCCTATCTAAATTCAGAGGCTCATCACTATGTTGGTTACAAGATGATAAATTTTGAAACCACAAAAACTCTAGAAGGTACTAAAACTAGCTATGTCTGTAGATAGAGGAATGGCTCACATACACAATTCGTTGAAGTATGGCCACCAGGGAGCACTGTGGGCATTAGCCAAGTTGCCTTTCCCTTTCAATCAGCATCCTCAGAGCTTAATCTATTTAGGAAATAAAGTGAATTGTAGTCTAAAACTAATATGTATTAATGTACTCTTCCCAGCCCACCTTTCAATCAATGTTAATATGAAAAACAGAATTCAAGAAGCTCTTAAGCAGAGGCAATTATGACTCTTAGAAATATCAAGATATGTTCAAAAGTTGTAGGAGGTGAAGATGAAATAAGACTTAAGGTGATTTTCAGGAAACTTTATATTCTAAAATACAGAATGGAATCCATAGACAAATAACTATGGTACAAGACAAAACTGGTAATTACAAAGATGAGACTTTCAGAAATTTGAGAAACGGCAGATCACTTGTATGGAGAAGACACCATAGAAAAGTAGTATAACTAAACTGTGTACTTCAAAAAGAGGGGGTTTTCAACAGGTATTAGGAGAGAGGGAGGGAGAAACAGAGAGAGTGAAATCCATTTCAGGTTTAATGTCATTCCATGAGCCAGGGGAGAAAAAAGGGTAATTATTACCTGGGAAGGGGAGTTGAAATTTAAGAAAAGATGAAATCTAAAAGACCAGAATGAGTCAGTGCCTGAAGTGATCATGGTACCAGTATCCAAGGGATGACAAAAAGGGGCAAGCCAGTGATGAAGAGAGTTCAGAAACAATTGATTCTCCTAAAGATTAAGGAACCAAAATGAAGCGAATATAAGGAGTTGTCACTATCCAAATTCAAACAGCTTCCCAGAATTTTAGTTCTTTTATTACAAAGGCTTTCATTCTCTGATCCTGGATAGTACTATTGCTCTGAGTGGTCTGAAAGTAGGCATCATCACCTCCAGAAGACACATCAACTCTGCAAGAGTTGCAGGCTCATTCATATGGGGAACAGCAAGAGAAAAGATAACAGAGATCTCAGAGAACAGAAAGAAGACTGCGTGTGTGTGTGTGTGTGTGTGTGTGTGTGTGTGTGTGTGTGTGTATGTGGTAGTGGTGGTACAGATGGTAATTGTACGATCCAATTTGAAACACAGAGTACATGAATCAAATTAATGTGAAATTAGTCTAGAAAGATCGATTGACTCTCTGTCCTGTCTCCAATCTCTTGGTAGGATGTTAATACAATATTCTCATGTTTTCACAATTAGTCAGTGGTTATTAAATCAAAGACTGGACACACCGTAAATAAGCTATTGAAGAAGAAGAAAAACATAATCCATCTTTTTCCATATAAAGAGACTCTTTCCCCTAGTGTGCCACTGGAATACGCCCCTCTCACTTATGGGCATCCAGAGCAGCTATTCCAAGATTAATATCTGAAATAATAGAATAATTATGCCCTTAAGAGTTTGCACCAGATTTCACATTTGGGGCCCTTGCTGTAGATTGTTCTAGTGTTTCAATAAAAGTCAAACTTTAAGGGTCTTCTCCTCTATCAGACCGATATTTTTGTGATGGTAAATTAGGACCTGTTTTGTTTCAATTTTTTTACCTCGCCCTTCGTCATTGAAATGGTGGAGCCTCAGGAGGCTAGGGAAAGACCTATTTAGACAATTTAAAAAGACAAGGTCATCCGCTGCATCTCAAGCAGTTGGCTTGATTTACGTCTTGCCACTGGACTCCAGTGACTCTGGAGGAGAGGGTGAGGCTGATGACTTCGCAAAGGTCTGCCTCGCTTAAATCCAATTCATTCAAAAGTCAAGACATCACCCAATGATTTCATTGATTCTCTTTGAGAATGATGGATGAGCAACAGCAAGTCAATAGTCATCCCAGGCCTCCCTCTTATCCTCTGTTTCCTGTCTAACACTAGCAATATAGTGTGCTGATTGGGAGTGGTCATCAACTATGCAAATATAGATCCAAGGATGAATGCAGATAAATAAAGAGGACAGAAAACAGAATACAATACACAATAAGACACAGTTAATGTTTATTTTTCTTTATGATCTCTAGGATCATATTAATAATGCTGGATCCATGCAGTTCTTTCCAGGGAAGAAAGCCTGAAAAGATTCCTACATTACACTTGTGTGAGCCTTTGATCTGGTTATCTCATAGAACTTTAAGTCTAGGACCCTTTTTTAGCATATATTTAAAGGTATCATGAAAGGCATTCTTCAAGAAAGTCTTGAAAGTCCTAGAGCTTTGACTTCAAGGTTTTTTTCACTCTGTGATAGCTGATTCTCTGCATTTTTTTGAGGGAAGGGAAAGGAGGAGAAACTCAATATAAAGACTTTTCCTGGTTACTTCCCTTCTAATTGTGACATCACTAGATTTGTTTGTATAAAATCTTTTGAATCATATTTAATCAAAATTGTCCATTTTATTTTGGGTGATCCTTTCAATCACTTGTTTAGTTATAAACTATTCTGTATCCTCAGTTCCAAAAGTTAATTTCTTCCTTGCTCCTCTAATTTGTTTTTGGAGTGACTTTGTATCTAGGTAGTATATCCCATTTGAAGCTTATCTTGGTGTAGACTGTGAGGTGTTGATCCAAACCTAAATTCTGCTAAGCTGCCAGTTTTCACAGCAGTTTTGGTCAAATAGTGAATGCTTCCTCCGGTAACTTGGGTCTTTGGGTTTTTCAAACACTATTCTACTGTGTTTATTTTCTTTTGTATATCTGTTGCATATCTAATCTGTTGTATTTCTAATTTGTTCCACTGATTGCTTCTTTTTAAACAAACTATTTTAATGATTACTGCTTTGTTTGAGATCAGATACTGATAGATCCATTTCTCCTTCCCATTTTTAAAATTAAAACTCTTAAGATTCTTGAACTCCATATGAATTTTATTATTTTTCTAGGTCTATAAAAATATCCCTTTGGGAGTTTGGTGCAACACTAAGTAAGCTACTTTAGGTAATATTATCATTTTTATTATATTGGCTTGAGTTTTTTGTTGCTCAGTCATATCTGACTCTTCATGACTCCATTTTGGAATTTTCTTGGCAAACATACCAGAGCAATCTGCCATTTACTTCTCAAGATCATTTAAGAGATGAGAAACTGAAGCAAACATCATTAAATGACTTGCCCAGGGACACACAGCTAGTGTCTGAGACCAGATGTGAACTTATGAAGATGAATCTGCCTCATTTCAAGTCCAGTGCTCTATCCACTGTGTCACCTAGATGCTTTGGCTTAACCAATGATCAATTAATGTATTTCCATTGTGTAAGTAGCTCCCTAATAGATTCAAAAACCTAGATCAGCTCCCTAATTTTTTGGTCATGAATATGAGGCCCAGAAAAGTTAGGTGGTGGATCAAGGAGAAGAGACCACCAACTCCATTGCCTTGGGTTGGTTCTTCCCATAAAATCAGGGTGATACAAAAAAGCAGACAGGGTGGGGCAGAAATTACAAAGCACTTAGCTGGGCAGAAATCTGAATAGTGAAGAACTAGAGCAGGTCCTTATCTTAGAATCTATAAACTTAAAAAAAAGTCTCTAAACTGTGTTCCTCCGTAATCCTGTGCATTTTTATCTTATCCATTTAAAAATATTATTCTTTGAAGAGTCCCATAGTTTTCACCAGATTGTCAAAGGGGTGGATGCCAAAAAAGGTTCAGAATCTCCAATCTGGAGGGAGGGAGGGATGGCAGGTATGACAGGGACCTCTCTCTCCTTCTAGGTCTGCATTGGGCTCCCTTCTATGGCTCTGCTGCTAGAGAAGCCACAAGGAGTGACAATGAACAAGTTATGCTGATAATAAGCTGTAAGTTAAGATCACAGGTTCTAGCCAGCAATTAGTGGAAATCAAGGAAAAGTAGACCCAGGAGGAATCATAATTCTCCCTCTGGAAGACAATGAACAAAATCACTTTGGGGTTGGCTGCTCAGTGTAGGAGATATTTGCTTACTTCAGGGTAGGAGATATTTACTAACATTTGGCTGGAGTTATTGGACAGACACATTTAAGTTTAAGCTCTTAAACAGCTTTCCTAGAACTTCTGGGTTTTGATGATGCCTATAAAGGCTATTCCTAGCTAGGCAGTATAGTAGATAAAACATGGCACCTAAAATCAGGAAGACCTGAGTTCAAATCCAGCCTCAGGAACTTACTAGTTGTGTAAGCCTGGGCATGTCACTTAACTTCTGTCTCCCTCAGTTCCCTTATTTGTAAAATGGGAATGATGATAGCACCTACCTGCCAGATCAAATGAAGTAATTTATATATAGCAATATAGTATGAAATAATATTTATACAGAGTAGGTATTTAATAAATGCTTATTCCTTCCCTATACAATTTTTGAACTAGTTGGCTCTGGGAAGAGTTGTAGGTGTGTGATCCACATAGTAGCTGTTTATTATACTTTATTTTATTTCTTTGAATGCAACTGAACAATTAGATACAGCCCAATCATCCTTATGTGGTCAACTTCATCATGTAATGAGATCTGTTGAAATTTATTTTTGTATAAGCTCTTCCCCATCTCTCCCCCTCATCTTCCCCTCTGCCTTCTGGAACCCTTAACTCCTTCAAGGAAGCAGTTGAATGAGTACTTCCTTTAGGAGACCTTTCCTGATTCCCTTACTATCCTGGACCACCAGAATCACTTTGCACTTATTGTATGTCTAGCTGTGAAATCTGTGAAGATTTTGTATTTCCCCACTCGCATGAGCTTCTGGGGGGCAGAGATTGGTTCATTTTTATATTTGTATTCCTAGAAGAGAGAAAAAGGAATTTTAGAGCTGAATCTTGGAGCATCATGATATTAAACTAAATTCAATGAGATTTTATTACAAGACCTTAAATTAGGGGGAGAGAGGCAGCGTGAGAAAATGGCCAGAGAACAAGCCTTGGAATCAAAAGACCTGGCTTTATCATGTGTTGAATCACACAGGGTAACATGTTATCCTCACTGCCCTAGTATGTATTCCATTACATTCATATACCACAACTTGTTCAGCCATTTCTCAGCTGATGGGAATCTCTTAAATTTCAAATTCTTTGTCACTACAAAAAGAGCTTCTATAAATATCTTCACACAAATAGGTTCTTTTCCTTTTTTTCCCACCACTTACTAGCAAACACACTATTGACTTTGATACTTAGAAAATTCTCAATGCAGATACCACCTGAATAACAAGGTTATGGGAAGCTTAATTACTATTCTAGACAAAATCTTACTGTTTTTCCCTCATAAACTTTTCAAAAATAGTACCCAGTATAGCTCATGAACCCTCCCTCACTCTATATTCCCTCTACTAGCAGTGAGCTAGCACAGGTTCTATGATTTATTTTTTGTGCATCACAATCCTCTCCTCTTGTTGTTGAGTTGTTTCAGTTGTGCCGAATTCTGTGACCCTATTTGGGATTTTCTTGGCAAAGATACTAGAGTGGTTTGCCATTTCCCTCTCCACCTCAATTTATAGATGACGAAACTGAGACAAACAGTGACTTGCCCAGGGTCACTCAGCTAGTAAGTGTCAGAGGCTGGATTTGAACTCAGGAAGATGAGTCTTTCTGGCACTCTATCTATTGCACCTGACTATCTCCTCTCCTCTTATATGCCCTTACTAATTTCTTCCATAAGCCAGTCACTTTAAAACAGCAAATGTGCTGTTGTATGTCAAGGTTCTATCGAACTATTGTTCATTGGTTTGGGGATTGGATAAATGTTAAAATAATATCAAAAACAACATCTGATGTTAACTTATTAAAATAATATTTTGCAATGCACCAAGAGTCACAGGGAGAGCTGTTTATTAAAGGGGTACATCATGACCTCAGCTAAGGATTTGGGGAAGGTTCTTTCAGATGCTATGAGTGCATTGGGAAGATATGACTACCTTACTAAATGATTAGAGGAAACAGACAAAAATCCTACCTGTGGTCTGTAAATCACCTGAAGAGTAGATTAATCTAAAAAGGCTGGTGAGAGAAAGTACCTGGGGAATATTTGGAAAATGATCTCTAACCTTTTCTCTGAAGATGAGAACTTGCTTAGGCAGGTTGAAAAATTAATAAGTGGAGGAAGTTTGCCAGGAAACTGAGTGGAACAACTGATTAATAAGAGCAAAACATGCTGAGGAAAGGCACAGATTTCCCTGACCAAAGGACTGCACTTGTGTTAAGCTAAGACCTTGCTCAGCAGCAGTCCCATGTGGTCTTGGAGAAGAAGAAATTGAGATTACAATGGTCAGGCATAGGAAAAAAAGGGAAGAAAGTATTAGAAGCTTTAAAGAAGCAACTTTTAGACTTGAGCATAGTCAAAAGTTTGATAGTCCTGATGTCCAATGTGAAGGATACTTACAAAAACCAGAACAAATTGGGGAGGGGCTGTGAACTGTTTTAGAGAGAATTCTGATCTCCAAATAGCTAGAATTGAGTTCCAGAAGCAGGTGGAAGTAGTTTGTGGTGATTTTATCTTTAGTGATATTTTTTTCCCGATCAACTATTCAGAAAGCACAAAGCTTATCACGTAATTCACTATTCTTGGACCAAAAAAAGCTTAGAGACAGTTTAACAGACCGATAACTTTGCTAAGTTAACCAAATGGTTTATTCATTGCAAATCATTTTTACAAAATGCACCAGCATTTACTGGTAGATAGATGTAAATAAAGTTCCTAGTTCCATGGTAACCTAGATAATCTGTCCCAATTAGAAAGAAACATTGAAGAATTAAAATGGGCTCTTATGTAATAAACAGCTTCTTTACTATAAACAGATGTCATTTTTTTTTATTTAGAACTTGGATGTGAAATAATTTCCATTCAATTCAAAGTCTAGGTCACTCTTTTCATGGTGAAATGTAAATTCAGTAAACCATATTTGTCCATTTCCAAGAAACATTTTATTAGAAACACCAAATGGAACAGTAATTTCTTAACACAGTTGACTGTTATTTGTAAGAAAAATAATTTATATACTATTTTAAGGTTTCAAAGGCTTTATATATATATATATCTCCTTTGCACCTCACAAACTTATGAAGAAGGTATTACAGGTTTTATGATCTTCTTGTTAAAAGTAAGAAAATTGAGACTCAGAAAAATGAAGTGATTTGTCTAAGGTTACATAGCTACTAAATGTGAGAAATGGAATTTGAATTCTTGTCTTCCAGGTTCCGCACATAGCATTGTATCTACGATGCCATACTGCTTTTTGTATTCACATGCAGATAGTATAGAATACAGGTAGGGTGATGGTATGGAACTAAAGAGAGTAAAATATTCTTAAAACATGTGCAGATCCACATTAGACCCACAGGGTCATAGATCTTGCATTTTGGAAAGGTCTCAAAGGTCATCTAGTTCAACCTTCTCATTTTACAAAGGAAAAGACTGTTATCTGTGATTTCCATTAGATGGTGGGCATCCCTTGAGAGCAGAGACTTGGGTTTTTATTTTGTCTCTCTTTGCATCCTTAGTACTTAGTACAGTGCCTGGAACACAGTAGTAACTTAATCAATGTTTATTAATTGACTCAGAGAAATCCCTCTACCAAAGCCAATCAAATCCATTTTTAATGTAGTAGGTGAGTTCTAAGATCTCGAGGCATATAGAGAGTAAATGATTTGCTCAGATCACATAAAAAGTGAATATCAATAGTGGGATCTGAACTCAGGTCCTTCAGATGCATCACAAGTGTTATGCAGTGTTCCCTTAATTAAGATAAACTGGGGGGTGGAGCCAAGATTGCCGAGTAAACACAGGAACTTAACCACAGCTCTCCATCCAAATCCAGCCAAATACCTGTCAAAAGTGATTCAAAATAAATCCTGGAGTTCCAAAACCCACAGAATGATGGAGTAAAGAAAATCCAAAACAGCCTGGAAGGTCAATGGGAAGTGTTTATGATGATGGACTGGGCGCAGAATGTACTCTGGCATGGGTCACACCAGTAGAGATGAGACCTGAACACTGGAGGGGGAACATTGAATCACGGTCACCTGTGGTGGTTTCCAGACTTCATGATCCCAAAGCACCAAGGACAAATTGGAGGGTCAATGGAAAAACCTGTTAGACCTGTGTGAGAGAGTAGTGTGGTCTGGCCCCAGCCCCAGGGCAACAGAGAGGGCAGAGGAGCCCACAGCAGCCACAGTAGCAGCAGCAGCAACAGTTTCTGGAGCTCCAGGCCCACAGATTGTGGGGCAATTGAGCGGTTGACAGTATCTCCCCAACCCCACTGGAAGCAGAGAACTACCTTGACAAAGAGCTCAAAAGTCAAGTAAATGGCTGGGGAAATAAGCAAAAAAGAGAAAAAAGAATCAGACTATAGAATCTTACTTTGGTGACAAGAAAGACCAAAATATACAAACAGAAGACAACAAAGTCAAAGCTCCTCCATCCAAAGCCTCCAAGAAAAATGTGAATTGGTGTCAGGCCATAGAAGAGGTCAAAAAGGATTTTGAAAATCAAGAGAAGTAGAGCAAAAACTGGGAAGATAAATGAGATTGATACAAGAAAATCATGAAAACTGAGTCAGTTGCTTGCTAAAGGGGACCCAAAAATGCTGAAGCAAATAACACCTTAAAAAATAGACTATTCCAAATGGAAAGATAATATTTGTAACTCAAGACTTTTCTCACTATTAGGGTAGTTGGAGGGATTTTGTGTATATATATATATGTGTGTGTGTGTGTGTGTGTGTATAGATAGATCGATAAATATAGATATGTGTATATATATATATATCTATTTATCTATCTGTGTCTATATATATATATATATATATATAGAGAGAGAGAGAGAGAGAGAGAGAGAGAGAGAGTAAGAGAAAGAGACAGAGGGCACAGGGTGAAAATTAATATAAAGGGATAATATCTAAAAAAATTAAGGGATGAGAGAAGAATATATTGGGAGAAGGAGAATGGGAGAAATAGAATTGGGTAAATGATCTCACATAAAAGAGGCTAGAAAAAGCTTTGTCAATTGAGGGGAAGAGGTAGGAGGCAAGAGGGAAAGAGTGAAACTTACTCTTATTGAATTTGGCTTAAGGAGGGAATAATATGCACACTCAATTTGGTATGAAAATTTATCTTACACTACAGGAAAGTCAGGGAGAAGGGGATAAGTGTGGGAGGGAATGATAGAAGGCAGGGCAAATGGAAGGAGGGGGTAATTAGAAATAAACACTTTTGAAGTGGGATAGGGTCAAAAGAGAAAATAGAATAAATGCGTAGCAGGATTGGATGGAGGGTAATACAGTTAGGCTTTCACAAACATGACTGTTATGGAAGTATTCTGCATGACTAAACATGTATAACCTATATCGAACTGCTTGCCTTCTCAATGGGGGTGGGTGGGGAGGGAGGAAGGGAGAGAAATTTCAACTGAAAGTCTTAAAAATAAATGTTAATTGTTTTTACATGAAGTTGGGAAATAAGACATACAGGCAATGGAGTATAGAAATCTATCTTGCCCTACAAGAGAATAGAAGGGAAGGGGATAAGAGAAGGGAGGGCTGTGGTAAAAGGGAGGGCAGATTGGGGGAAGGATGCATACTGTCTTGGGGTGATTGGAGGGGAGAGATGCGGAGAAAATTTGGAACTCAAAATCTTGTGGAAGTGAATGTTGAAAACTAAAAATAAATGTTAAATCAATAAAAAAAGGTTAACAACCACATTCCAGGGAATTAAACCTTATATTATGAAATGAAATCCCTAAACCCACTAGAAGAAACTTGAGTTTTTATTTAGATATGAGTTGACTTGCACGATCTCTGAGATCTCTTAAAATTCTGAGATTCTGTGATGTTTTATACTCTTTTCAAGTGAATAAAAATTCCTACTGGGGTAGTACCTGGAAAAACACTCAGAGTGTACTTCTCCTACATATGATCAGATGCATTAGTTTAAGAGCCAAACGCATTCAACTGGCTGAGATTGCTTCAACTTCTGCTTACTTAGATATTATGGAAGCCAATACTTTCGGGCACATTTTATATTCAATGCACTTTAATGACTATGACACATGGCACAGTGGAATAAAGAGACCGTTTCTAATTGCCCTTGCAGTTTGCAAATTATTTGAAAGAACATTACTTTATGAAACTGGATATTAAAAGGTGTGCTTTTTTTTAAAGTGCTCAAAGGTTTCAAACTGTTTTCTACATTAAAGTCAAGGAGTGTGTCATATACCACATTCCACACTGTACACTGGAACCAATTTCATCATGCTTGCATGTACAAGGTGTGGAAAGAGGCTTAAAATAAGCTGGATATCATATTTCTCTCAATAGCAGAGGTTATAAAAACCCAGTGAGGTTAAAACTATATTATGTTCCACATATATATATTTTAAGTTATTTACTTATTACTTTCCATTTACAAAGCATGCCCCATACTTTAAAGAAAAAAAAAAGACCTCAGGGCACAGCTACACCTTTTTTTTGTTTTTTAAGAAAAAGGAACAAAATTTAATGAATAGACCTAGTAGCAGCTGATGGCCAAGTTCATGCAAAGGAAGACAAGCCTCTTTTGCATTGAGCACAAGCTAGCCAGAATCATCTTACATCTATAAGTCAGTCAACATGCCCTTAGAATCATAGGATCATACATTTAGGGTTGAAAGGGAATCCCAGGGGAATTTGTAGTTATTACGTTGTCATTACGAAGGTTAAGACACTAAGGTATGGCAAGGTTCCCTAAGGAGGAAAAGATTGAAAGTGGACAAAATACAAAAGAATTTAGCCCTGTTTCACATAGATGATCTGCCCTGTACAACTAAACATTTCCTCCCAAATAACAATAGGGACAAATAGAACTAAATATTTCATCTTCATTGGTCTGCAGTGAGAAGCAACAGACATTGAAAACTAGAATTTTAAGTCTTCTCCCTCAGTAGAATTGTAAGTGCCTTATAGGTAGGGGAGGATTTCATTTTTGTTTTAAAATACCTAGTATTTAGCAGAGGGCTGTACACAAAGCAGATAAGTAAGAGTTTGTTGAAATTGTATGGCACAATGGATTAAGTGCTGGGTCTGGAGTCAGGAAGACATGAGTTCAAATCTGGACTCAGATACTTACTAGCTCTGTGATCCTGGGCAAGTCATTTAACCTGTTTGCCTCAGTTTCCTCAGCTGTATGCTATGAAATAATACCTACCTCACAGGGTTGTTAAAGAGATATTTGTAAAGCACTTAGCCCAGTGCCTGACTCATCGTAGGCACTATATAAATACTCATTCTTTCCTCTATGGAAAATAAAGAAGTGTTATCAAGGGTTCAAACAGGACATACATAAAGCTCACCTTTCCTGATTCCAGCCATGCATGTGAGCTTGGGCATGTTAAGGATGAGGAACTCCTTGGCTACTTCTTGCTGGCCATGTGTGGCATTTCACTTTTGAGATGATGGGACATCCCCTTGTTGACCCCTGGGCAGGAGAAGTGATAAGTGAGTTGATCTTTTAAAAAGAAGTGATGCCACTGCAGGAATGGAGGTGGAGCCATGTAACTCTGAAAGTTCCCATAAGGAAGAAGGGAAAAGAGCACCCTGGTAATATACCTATGAGCTCTTGGCCACTACAGTTCAGGTATTGCCCAGCTGAGCCTGATGCTAGGGTGAGGGCTACCTTTCCTTTGTTCTTTTCTGGTGGTTTGTGGATGATCATTGATCCTACAATGAATGGGTCTAGACTGGCAGCTCAGGTCGAGAGTTCAAAAGGTTATGAATGAGGTAACTGAGGCCAAGAGGGATGAAATGCGAGTTGCATAGGAATAGAGGCAAAATTTAAGCCACGTTACTGTGACTCCAAATCCAGTAGTCTTTTTACTAAACCATAATTACAGTTAACTTAAAAGTACTTGTTTTAAAAACTGTTTTCATCTTTTGTGGCTTGTATTTCCCTTCATCATAGATTATGATGCACCTTGGATCGGGTGTGTGTGTGGTGGGGAGAGACCGAGAGGACAGACAGAGTGAAATGGGACGGGGGGGGGGGTGTGTGTGTGTGAGAGAAAGACAGAGAAAGATAGAGACAGAGAGAGATAGAGGCACAGACAGTGGGAAAGAGACAGAGAGAGACAGACAGACACGGAGAGAGAGAGAGAGAGAGAGAGAGAGAGAGAGAGAGAGAGAGAGAGAGAGAGAGAGAGAGAGAATATGACAGGAGAAAGAGACAAAAAGAAAGGAAACAGAGAGGAGAGAGACATAGACAGAGGGAAATAGAGGGAAAGAGACAGAGAGATAGAGACAGACAGAGACAGACACAGGGAGGGAGAGCCAGAGAGAACATGACAGGAGAAAGAGACAGAAAGAAAGGAAACAGAGAGGAGAGAGACATAGACAGAGGGAAATAGACAGAGGGAAAGAGACAGACAGAGACAGACAGACACAGAGGGAGAGAGAGACAGAGAGAACATGACAGGAGAAAGAGACAGAAAGAAAGGAAACAGAGAGGAGAGAGACAGATGGAGTAGGGGTGGGGATGAGACTATTGGATCTGTTGCATCTTGGGCATCAGCACATTTCAGGTGTTATTCTGAAGAAATGAAACTCCTACTAAACTAGTATACAGGTGAAAAGGTTACATAATCCTCACAGACACTCTCTCAGACGCTCTGAGAGACCCATAACTGCTGCTGCTGTTAAAAATAAAAACTGCCAAAGGCTGTGATGACTCATTGTAGGGTAAATGCCTTTCACCTTTTCCACCAGTGGTACAGCCAAAATATTTTTCCACCTTTATGACTCACCTCTTTCCCAGGCCTGTTAAATTAATAGCAGTTTAAAGCACATACACACACAGACACACACACACACACACACACACACACGCACGACAAGACTGAGGCAAATCATTCCACCCCCGTGTTTTACCTGACAAACCTGGATTTTTCCCCAGAGGCTCCTGGGGTCCATTTAATTTTCCTAGCTTAATTGAATCTGGACTTTAGCATTCCAATGAAAAATACTCTTTAAGGTTGTAAGTTTTTTTTTAAAATTCAGTTATTCATTAAATGAATATGGAAAAAACATATCTAAGAAATACAGAGAACCTAAATCTAATAGTTTAAGTTATAGGGGGAAGGGAACCAGCATTTACTAAGCATGAACTATGTGCAGGCCCTAGACTAAAGACGTTACAAGTATGCGCCTCATTTGATTTTGCAAAACATGTTCTTTACAACAGCTCTGTGATAGTGGGGATGCAAGAAATATTCACATTTCACAGATGAGGAAACTGAGGCTCCAGTTTTCACCTATCTGTTAAGTGTCAGCACCAAGATCTGAACCATTGCCTCTCCTGATCGTAAGGCTTTTAAACCATGCTTTGGCTGCAGCAGATCAGGTTGAGGCAACCCCATTTAGCTTCACCATTCAAGGCCTTCTGCAGCACAGTTCTGGCCATAGAGCCAGGAAACCAGGACCCTAAGTCCATTCTGTACAATAAAATTCTCTCTGTGGCCTTGGATAACTAACATCCTCTTCCAGGATCTCTTTTCTCATCTGCAAAAACAAGGTGTTAAACCAGCTGATCTCAGTGGTCCCTCAATTCTACAGATGAAGAAGAGACATTAGCAATCGTGGTCCAATCTCTCTATTTTATAAATGATGAAATGAATGCACAGGAAAGTTAAATGACTTGTCCAAGGTAATACCAGAAAGAATGAAGGGAGGGATTTTAACTGAAGTTTTATGACTTTATGCCTAACTCTGCCTGCTAGGTTTCATATTCTATTCTAGCCTTGAGGTGCTTTCTCCCCTTTATCTCTTACTACTTTCTTAGCTAACTACTGGCTTTGGACAGATTCACTATCTCATCCAAGGGTCCTCAGTTTGGCCTTTTGACTGAGTCTAAGCTTTACAGAATAAATCCTTTTATTAAGGGAATTTGTTGTATGAAGTTTGGTTCAGTCAAAGGGCCACACTTGAGGACCTAGAGGACCGTATGTGGCCTCAAGGCCACAGGTGCTCCACCCATGATCTGGCCCAAATCCACTTGTAAATCGTTGCTGTTGTCCTTCAGTTGTGTCCAACTCTCTGTGACCTCCTCTGGGGTTTTCTTGGCAAAGACACTGGAATGCCTTGTCATTCCTTCTCTGGCTCATTTTACAGATAAGGAACTGAAGTAAACAGGACTAAGTGACCAGCCCAGTGTCATATAACAAGTAAGTGTCTGAAGTTGGATTTGAACTCAGGTTGTGCTGACTCCAGAGCTGGCACCCTATCCACTGGCTACTAGCCACCAATTGCTTCATATGTTTACTGCAACTAGACCTTTGCTCATAACTCATTATTGCTTTACATGGTGGCTTTGCTTTACAATGCTTTACATCACTGCTTTATATGGTGGCTTATCATGCTGTGTACCCATCTTATCTATCTCCTTAATATGATTGTAAGCACCTTCAGGGTAGCCAATTCTGCTTGAGACTTCTCGGTATTACATATGGCAGCTGGAGCAAAAGCATTTCAAATCACAAGAATGTGCAGTAATACCTGTTCATATGTAATATTAATGTATAATATAATTCATATATAGCATGAATATATAATACAATTCACATATAATATGAATATATAACGCTGCCTATTGAGCAAGTAAGTCTTTTGAGGATGATGTTTTATGTATAATATATAATAATACTATATAATTCAATATCAAATTTTATAACATATATAGTATATAAAGTATATAATAACATATATAGTATATAAAGAAAAGAAAGCCTATTTTTGTATATGCAGTTTTCTATGGTCTAAGACAAACTCTCATACCAAGTAGGGGATCAGAGACAAATATTCTCATTGTCTTCTCTCTGTCTACCTCCCTTCCTCTCCCTTTGCTCCCCTCTTTCCCCTCCTCTCTCATCTTTCCTTAATTTCCTCTCTATCTCCTTGTCTCTGCATGTTTATGCAAATGTGATGCTCAATTTGTCTCTTACTTAAAAGACTCCCTCAAACCCTGTTCTAGTTAGATTATGGCATCCTTAATGATAGGGATACTGGCTTTCTTTTCTTTGAACAGACAATGAAAACGGTATAATTGTGCATACAGGCATAGGAACTGAGAGTGCTTTTGCTTCCTTAACCAGGCTTAAAAGCCTTCAATTTCAAGCTCCATTCCGAAGACTTCAGTTCCCACTCATTTTGGAAATGGACATTCATGACTGCCTTGGACTCAATTCAATAAAAACACAACCCATCATAAACAAAGATCCCTCTTCTCTTATTCTCCTAGGTTTGAATCTCGCCCCTTTCCCAACCCTTCTCTACCCCCATTCACTCCCTCTCTCTTACATCTCTCTCTCCTTGAACTTAGTTGAGAATTTAAGAGAAGTCATAATTTTACCCTGTTGTGTTTGTATCAACTCCGGTCCCCCACCCCTAAACTATTAGGTAACAGATCAAGTGTGATTTCTGTGTGCCAGAGCAGCAAACATGCTGCACAATTGCTTTCAGAAGTCCTAATTTCTTTAAGGACAGCTATGCCTTCTGTAGATTAATAGAACAACAAACATATTTAATGAATTTATATGGCCTGATCAAGGTTCTAGAGCAGGGAACCGGGAGTCCTGAAGTTCGTAGACCAGGGAGTCATAGACTCTCATCACTGGAAGGGACTTCAGGGGCCATTTACTTAAGTCTCGAATTCCATGAACTAGAATACCCTCCATTACATCACGGACAAGTAATCATTCAATCTTTCTTTAAAGGGCATCCCCTACTGGGCCTATCACATATTAAGTGCTTAATAAATGTTCTATTTATCTCTCTTTGATCCAATAAGATATCTGTAAAGTGCTTAGCACATCCCCTAGCATATAGCAGGTACTTGATAAATACTTGTTTTCTTTCTCTCTTTGTCTCTCAGTCTGTCTCTGTTTTTCTCTCTTCCTATCTATCATCCCATTATTGGAATCCATAGCCAATTCCACTTTGGGATAGATTTAATTATTTGCTCATTTTTTTTAGTTCACTAAACTATGGAGAAAGTGATCAATCCTGAATTATCTATGCAATCCTAATTCATAGTAATATATCGTTAGCATACAGCAAAACCTCATATGTTATAAAGCAGCTCTTTATTGCATGAATTATTATGATTAAAATTATTTTCATCAAGAACCATACATGAATCATTTAAATGATGACCAGGCATAGCACAGTTACCTTATAACACCACTACTGATATCAAGGAAAGCTATATGTAAAGTGTGTTCTTTCACCAAAGTGAAAAGGGAATTTGTTTGTGTTCGTCCTTCGTTGCCGAAGAAGATCATGCCATCAGAGAAATGATGACATGACTTGCACTTGACTTTGTTTTGAGTGAGGGAGGGCTGTGCAGATCACAGTCTCACTTCTCCTCCGGAGCCATATTAGCTTGGAGAATCCCATCCTCATCCCCTCAAGTATTGATCACTAGAAGGGAAAGCTGCCCCAGAAGTTGGCTCCACAATGCCAAGGACCAGGTACATGGAAGACAAGGTCAATTCTACTCTACTTCTGAAGGACTTGGAATAGGGTGAAGGTATAGTTGTCCAGAGAGAGAATAATTATGCTTCCTCCATCAGATATTTGTCAAAGTCAAGAGTTCACAAGTAATCTCAGTGCTCAAAGGCCCAGAATATATATTTGTTAAAGTCTTTCATGCTTTTCTTGTGAAAAAGTTAGAGATATATGGGCTAGGCTGTTATATAATTAGATGGATTCAGGACAGATTGAATAGCTGAGTCCTTACTAGTTACTGCTTGTGAATAGCCTGCCCATACTCATTTCATGCCTTTCACTTGCCCTCTGTGTGAAGCTCAACTTTATCAGGTCTCAGCAGTATACAACATCACTAAAACTTTCCTGTTGAAAAGATGGGAATTTGCTGTTATGGAAAACTTGGGTCCAATAAGAATACTTAGCAAATTTTCCAAAGCAGTCTAGCCCACTCTCCTCCTTTCCTATGCTGGGCCTAACTCATTATCTGTCCAAGGCATACCAACAATTAGACAAACTCTGTAGGCTCTCTCTATCCAAATGCTCATTGAAATCTAAACAATCAACATTTTTCATCCATTTGGTATTTCCTGGGTAGATGGACAAGCCAAACTCATTTGAGTGATTAAAGAGCTTTTCTAGAAGGTTCTGTAATGTTTTGGGACTTGAAGCAACCAATACAGTGTCATCCATAAATAGAAACATATTGAACCTCACCACTGTCAAGAAATTCCTCCTTAACTGTACTGGATCCCTTATTCCATAATGAATGGTATGCATATGTCCACATATATGGCAGACATGTATCTCCCTGTTTCATGGTTCTCCTGAGGTTTATTATCAGAGGGTTGTTGAACAAATTTAATTCTAATGTTATATCTTCTTAGTAATCATGAGCAATCTGGATATATATATATATATATATACATATCTATACAAATATATATATGGGAGGCACCTTGTTGTAAAAATACCTGCATAAGACCATAATGTTCTATTGAGTTAATTTTTTGAATTATCAATTAACAATAGGTATTATTCCCAAATAACGGGGTCTTACATTCTTTGACTCTGTTGTAGGATGGCAAAATATCATCCACTGTGGAACGTTGTTGGAGAAATCTGCTTATTTCCCCAAATATCTTCATGAAGGATGCCCTCAGTTCATGTCCAGATGACCCTGATAAATGTTTTACATAACCAGGAGAGCAGTAATATTTATGTCAATAGTTAATGCTTTCTTGACCACATGGCTTTGGAATCAATATGATCTGAGATTGTTTTTAGTGCCTACGGTATTTCCCCCTCCTTGAGGCAAGCACTTCACATATATTATCTCATTTGATCAAAGAGAGACAGATAGAACATTTATTAAGCACTTAATATCTGATGACCACTTGCCTGTTAGGGACTGTATTTTAACTCCTGTAGTTCAAAACCTAATTAAGGCATCTCTCAATTGCCCGCATAATTATAATGCTTTCAGCATGAATCTCCTCTATATATTCCTGATCCAATCCTGCCTTTTAAAATATAGCCAATTTATTTCTTTGTGATGTTGTTTGGTATTTACCGCATTCAGCCTGTAACACTTTAAAAAAAAATACAAAGCATTTGTAATATAAAGTCCCAAGGCTTCTTTCAAGTCTGCAAGTATTTGGCCTCTTTTATTTCTTTTTTCCAGAATCATATTTTTCATATACTTCTCCTCATTGTCACTCTTTCTCATTTTTGTATTAAAGTCAACAAATATTGGAGTGTTTATTGATTTGACTTAGAGAGTCTTATGCCAAATTCTTCTTGGAGTTTGTTGAACATTTCATCTTCAACTCCCATTATTTTATGGTGGTTTTTATACAAATATTTATCATCAGTCCTGCAATGACCACATTTTACATGAAATAATATTTCTTGTAGCTTCTGGATATGTGATAGGATCCCTTTTATTAAGTCCTTTCTTTGTTTCTTCAAGGAGTGACTGAGAGTCGTCCTTCTACTTAACCTCATGTTTCTTCTTTTTTTTGGCTGCCTTTATAGTCAGGACTGATGATTTCAGGAGCTCAAACAAGATGCCCACTGGTCTGGGGCAAGGATCTTCCTTCTAGGGTGCTATCAGTCAAATCAAAGTTTATTTATATTTTTAAGTTGTGTGGTTATCGCCCTCTGACACCGAAATGTTAAGGGAGCAAGTAGAAAAAATGTACCAGTTTCCATGCTAGAGGCTCCTGATATTCTTGAGATCACAGGTTCAATTCATCTTTTACTCACTGTCACCAGCCCCACCCCCCTTCCCCCAAAAAAGAAAAGAAAAAGGACATTCACTTTCCTCAAGGCTAGATGTGGGAAGCAAGGGCAAGGGTATTGAGTAGCCCAAAAGAAGAACTGGGAAAAGTAACTTGGGCAAGTGAGATGGGCTAAAAATGATAAGGCTTAGCAGTAAGAAGCCAGGAGATCTAGCACAGTTCAGTTATTCCTGGCTGGGGAATGATTCTTAGTAAGATATTCAGTTACACTGAATGGCGCAGCTTCCAGGAATGAGAAAGTAATGGAGATTTCTGGTTAAGATGGCAATGTGAAAAATCCTAGATGAGCCAGGATTTCCCATAAATGCTCTAGCAAAGTTCTAAAAATGTGTGTCAAAGGGAAAGGATGATAAAGAAAACTGACAGAAATAGCAATTAACTCCTTCATCCAGTTCAGGACCAGGAGACTTCCAGAAGTCTGAAACTTCTGTGCAGAGATGAAGCAGAGGTAGAGGAAGCCAGTGCCATTAACTGAGGACAAAGTCTAATGATTCAGATCTATCTGAACATCAGGAAAAAAGTGAGACACAAAGTAATACTGGGCTAGCTGGCCCAGTAGATAGAATCCTACACCTGGGGTCAGGAAGACCTGAGTTCAAATCCCACCTCAGATGCTTACTAGTTATATGACCCTGGGAAAGTCACTTAACCTTGTTTGTTTCAGTTTCGTCATCTGTATAAGGGAGAAGGAAATGGAAAACCATTTCCAAAGAAAACCCCAAATAGGGTCATGAAGAATTGGATGTGATTGAAGAATAAGACTGAGTCATGTAATACATGCTTGCTTGGGGACTTTCAAGAGGACAGAGGTCAAAGTGATCTCCAGATGCCTGTAATTGAGTTATAGGAGCAGATAGGTCAACTGCCCTGACCAATAGGAACCAAGTAGCCCATGCCAGAAGCATAGTAGGAAACTGTGAATAGAGATGCCAGGTGGCCTAAGGGTTACCCTTATAGAGGCCTGAAACTAATGTTCTTATCAACACCACCGTAAAAACATCAGAGTAGGAATCAGGTATCCCCAACAATCTGGGACTTATAGATAGATTATAGACAGTTAATCCAACAACATCTAGACAGAACCTACCTGGTCTCTAGAAGGGGACTTACATCAGGGTTTGTGCAAGAGAAAGGAGACAGAGAAGAGACAAAGCCAGAACTCAAAGTTAGCTGAGGAGTCAAAACCAGGGATTGTGAGAGAAAGGAGGGCTTAGCCCTGGCCATCTGATCTAGAATTGTAGTAACAGTAACATATACAATACAGAAGGAACAAGATCCTACCTACTCACCTCATATAAGAGAAAGAGGACTGGGGATGGTAAACAAAGTCCCAATTCAGAAGTTGATCCTAGATATATGAAAAAGCAAAAAAACAGCACCAAAATACAATGAAGAAATGCTCTAGGTTAAGAGAAACCCATGAAGTAAACCCAGCAGATAGAACAGATAGAAGTCAAGCCTCAGAGAAAAGAGTGACTTGTCTATAAGAATTCTCAAAATTAACTTGAAATGTAGCAAGAGGCAGAAAATGAAGTTATATGTGAAGTTAGAGATCTTGAGGAAAAAATAACGGAAATGAGAATATATAGCTTGAAATGAAGATGTAAAATATTGCCAAAAAAGAACTCCTTGAAAAAAATAGAATATAGAAATTAGAACTCAATGGATAAATAGAAAAAAGGAGAAATTAGAACTCAATGGATTTAATACACAAAAAGATAAATTAGGACAAAGTTAAGATACTGAAAGATTAGGAGATAATATAAGGTATATTCTATTTTACAAGAATTGACTTGGAAACACAGGTAGAGAAAAGATAACTAAAGACTCATCAGATCTCTTGAAAACCATGATTAAACAAAAACCCTAGATGCCATTGTAACCTGAGTCCCAAAGTCCATTGGTATGGAATCCTTTACTCATTGGTGGCTATCAGTACCTTACACTGGCATGAGGCATGGGGCAGAGTTGGTGAGAGCTGGAGAGAGGAAAGGTCTAGTCTCTCCAAGCTCTTGGGCTTTCAGTTTCAGGATGGACAACACTAATTCCATTTCAGGTTGCTGAAGGGAGAGTAAGACTCTAGGAGGAAGCTGCCATGAGAAGAGCTAGCAATCTCCATCATGTCCGTATCTCTACCTATTGCATTAGAGACTTCAGGGAATTTCCCCTTAGGCGGAATCTGGGACTCCTTTTCTCCTGGTGAATCTGAGTTTGCTCCCAGTGGGCCAAGTCCTTCACTCTGTATTGTCTGGTATATATTTTCCTACATATACGTCTGGTTTCTGTTTTAAAGTCACTTACTAGCTTGTGTGGCCTTGTGCCAGTCACTTAACCCTTAGTTTTATTTTGCCTTAGTTTCCTCATCTGTAAAATGAGCTGGAGAAGGAAATGGCAAACCACTCTAGTATCTTTACCAAGAAAACCCCACATAGGGTCATGAAGAGTTGGATATGACTGAAATGACTGGATAACAATGATTGGCTTGTATAAATGAGTTTATTTGGTAATTACCAGGCATGTTCATTGTGGAATTGGCATTTGGTGGGAAGAGAGTCTTTGATTATAAAGTTTGGAAATTCCTTTCCTATTAATGAACCAGGATCAAAACTTTAGCTTGAACATTGAAACTGCATCCTCTTGTTTAATAGTATTTATAGAAATAAATTCACTATAATACTATTTCAGTAATCTCTCTCTGAGGAGAGCAGACTGATGGCCTCTGGTCCCAACTTTCTACTTCCCCTGCTGGCAAGAAATAAAGTCTATCTTGGAGAAGGATTGGGGTTGGAGAGAAGATGCTAGAGATGTCTACTCTGTTTCCCCTCGAGTCACATGATGGCACCCCCATGCTATGTGTGGGAGATAGTTTACAACACCATATTTCAAGAAATCACAAAAGAAAAAACTTCCCAGAGGGCTGGGCAAGGACTGAAGATAAACATGACAGTGGGAGACATCAGTGCCATCTAGGGCTGAGACCCCTAACATCCAGTGTTCAGCAAGTGGAATGCAGATGATATGCAGACTGATGACATCTCCCTGAAGGATTACATGGCAGTGCAGAAGTATACCAAGTACCTTCCCCACAGGGTGGGGCACTATAGGATCGAGTGCTTTTGCACAAACATGCCTTCGAAGTCGTCTATCTGCTCAAGGGAGAAAATCTACTGCAAATTCCTGTGAATGTCATTCACAATGGTCCCCATGAAGACTCCACCAGAATCAGGTGGGCAGGGGCTGAGAGGCACCAGGCAGTGGATGTATCCCCCACCTCTAGCAGGTGAACCAGGCCATCTGACTTCTCTGCACGGGTACCTGAGAAGTTGCCTCCTGGAACATTAAGACCGTAGCTGAGCGTCTGGCCAATGAGCTCCTCAGTGCTGCCAAGTCCTTTTCCAAGTCTTATGGCATCAAGAAGAAGGATGAACTGGAGCATGTGGCCAACTCTAACCACTGGTCTTAGTGACCTCTGTCAACAATAAATACTTTCTCACTCCATGTGTGTGTTGGGGGCAGTGGGATTGTTTGCAGGGTGCCTGGTCAAAAAAGTGAAAATTAGAAGAGTCTAGTAGTCACTCTTAGAAAGAAACTCCAAATTAAAAATATCTAGAAATGCCATAGTCAAAATCCAAAACTTTCAATTTAAAGAAAAAATTTTGCAAGTAGCTAGAAATATCAAGTAACCAAAGTCTGACATAAGATTATGCTGATATTATTATAAATGAAAGAAAATCTTGAAATGGAATACTTAAAGATGGAAAAGAAAAGACACAACCAAGAAGAACTTACATTGAAATTCGGGGTGTAGTCCTACAATGGGAAAGATGAACATTTCACAGAAAAAAGTATTTTGAAACATTCTGGATGAACAGAAGGGAAATGAGTATAAGATCTGAAACAAAAACCCAAGAGGCAAAAGAAACAGAAATGTAAATGCATCTGAGCAATTAAAAGAGGATAAATAATTATAACACACTTACATTCTAATAGGGAGAAGAGATAAATGTCCCTTCAGAATCAATCGATCTTCCAGAGTCACAGAGGGGATAAAGTAAGAGGAACACAGATCCTATAGGTAGTTTTATCCCATAATATGGATTTTATAAGAAGAAAGAAAGGGAAATAAAAATTAAATGTGTGTCATTCGTTGCCAAAGGAGACCATGCCATCAGAGAAATGATGACATGACTTGCACTTGACTTTGTTTTGAGTGAGGGCTGAAAAATTAAGTACTCTAGGGACAAAATAAGGAAGTAGTAAAATGAACCTACTATTTTCATATAACTTGGGTGCACGTATATGGGGAAGAGAGAGAGAGAGAGAGAGAGAGAGAGAGAGAGAGAGAGAGAGAGAGAGAGAGAGAGAGAGAGAGCGCATCTCCTGAACCTATCTGAACTAGGCAAAGGAAGTTGTAAATATAAGCACAAAAAAATTGTGTTAGAATTTTATTAAGTGAAGCAAGGAAATAGGAGGGGAGAGAGGAAAGGGAAGAAGGTTTAAAGTATGTGTGTGGGGTAGGGGAGCGGAGCAGTGATAGTGATGCCAGAAAGAAGAGAAAGATATCAATGAAGTATTTAAGGGAATACACAGAATAGAACAGAAAGAAATTGAGAGAGAGTCAGGAAATCAGGATAGACTGGAAAGTAATATGTAGAATGTGTATTGTGCTTAAAATAAAGAAGCTAGACATAGTTGAGATTCTTGGCTTCTCATGTAATTCGCTTATTCTTTCCTTATTTACATATGGAAATGTTCATGCTTGTTGGTGTTTAGCAAATAAAGCAATAAATATTTTTTTCAAAGAAAATTATTGGGACAGTTAAGTAAACTGTGGTATGATGCTAATATATATAATATATAATGTGTACTTAACATGTATATATGTATATATGTGCACATATATGTGCATATGTACATGCAAATATACGCACACATGCATACTGATTTTAACAGTATTCTAATAGGCATTTGTAAAATTCTAAGTATTTTAAACAGAATTGCACTGTGTCATAGTGGATAGAGGAAGACGTAAAGATGTGGGTTCAAGTTCTATCTCTGATTCATTATAGCTGTGTGGCCATAAGGCAAGTCGTTAAACTCTCAGTACCACCAGGCAACTCTCTATGACTATAGGCTGCACACCTATATAGGTCCCAACAGAGGAAATTTCTACACTGGGAGTTCTTATGCTAAAGCAATCATGGATCAAGAATCAACCCGTCTTCTCCTCCCAAAGTGCTCTAATTACACCAACTGACGTTCATAATTACCCGCAGATGAACATTATCCAATGCTTAAAAACATAAGGATCCCAGAAATTATTGAAGGCTAAAGTTTTTATCTGAATTTGTTTAACCAGTCAAAGATTAAAAACTGAAGAAGTGATTTGGAACATGAAAAAAGGAACAATAGAGAATGATCCCACCCAATTACAAAAGGTATAAGGTTAAAGAGATTCCAGTCAAACACTTAGATCTACCTAGGAGCAAAGATTTTATAGTTACCTTTCTAAATTTTTCTATAAATGGACTGACATCCAATTTAAATATGAAAAATTACTACTAACTCCACTAGCTATCTTATTTTCTTCACATATTTCTCTTCCTTTGCTTTGTCCACACACCCCACAGATAATAAAAGGGAGAGAACTTAAAGTATTTAAGCATTTGCAAGTAAACAGTTCCCTAGGCTTAGAGACACATATTCTCAAGAAAATCAAACACAATTTTAGAAAGGAAGAGACATGAAATATATTTTCCAGCCAAGTTCAATGACTGAATGACTTTTTTTAGACTCTTGGGACATGGATATGTACAGTACATTTTTTCCCTTGGCTGGACTGATAGGAATAGTGATTTTTCCCTTGCTTAAGGGCTGATTAATGTGTCGTTCCCTAGGCAACTTTCAATCCCCTCATCACCAAAGTCCATTTCCCCAGAGAACAGACATTCTCTGTGGCTCCTACTACTGGGCTCCATCCTTGGCTGCCAACATTCTCCTTGGTTTCCAATGAAAGTCTCTTCTTCAGGGAAAGTTTGGAAACAAAAAGGAAAAAAAAGACCCTTAGGTCTCAGGTACAAAAAGGAAATTTTCAGTATAAAGGGGAATACCTATTGGAATTCATAACACTTCCTAAAGCCTGTAACATTTTCTTTAGAAAGTAATCCCCCAACTGCCCAGAAGGATTTCAGAAAATTGTTGGCTTTAGACTAACACTGAAAAATGTGAATTAATTTTAATTCCATAATTGGTCTCTGTGGTTGCTGTCAAGCTTGAAGGAAGAGATTAGCAAAGGGAAAATGTGTCATTCTGTAAACCAAAAATCTTAGTCAATACCATTCTGATATAAAATCCCTGTTACCTAGGATATTAAATATAAGATGCTTTTTCACACTAGTTTCTACTTAGAAGTTCCATTTTAACCCTCCTTTAAATCAGTTTCAAATGTATTTGGCTCAGTATCCACATTCACAATTAATTTAACACTGAGAATAGTGGTCAAGCTCACTCCTCAAGTTTTATCTTTGTTTGTGGCTTATAGTGCTGTGTCACAGCTCTCATTACACACTATCCAGGGGTAAGGAGCCAACTGCCATGTGGACTTCTAGGTCCTTGGGTGTGGCTTTTTGACTGAGTTTAAGTTTTACAGAACAAGTCCTAAGTGGATTTGTTCCGTGAAGTATCGATTCAGTCAAAAGGCCGTACTTGAGGACCTAGAGGGCCACATGTGACCTCAAGGCCACAGGTTCCCTACCCCTGCACCTCTATCTAAGAAAGACAACTGGAAAAAAAAAAACCTGTTGAACCTGCGTCTCCCTATTAAGATACACCAATTTTTATGCTGATAAACAGAATCTATTACCTTGGCCAAATATCCTGATATGATTTTTTTTCAAACCTTATATGTATTAGTTTCTGCAACATTCCAGAAGTTGCCTTGATGAAATAAGTAAACATGCAGAACAGTTTTACCTAACCAACTAAATGGGAAACCTAAGTGAATGCAGAACCTTTATTGTTCAGAAGACTTCCCCAATTGACTTGATGAATTTATAGGGTGTGAACATTTGCCTTAGATCTTTGAAAGTACTTCTTTCTATAGAACAAGGTTTCTTCATCTGGACTCCATGAACTTTAAAAAATATATATATCTTTTGATAACTATATTTCAATATTTGTCATCCTGTGTATTTTATTTTATGCATTTTATAAAACTATTCTGAGGGGTCCATAGGCTTTAGTATATTGCCAACAGGGTCCACTATGCAAAGAACAGTTAAGAATCCCTGGACCTGTTCATTGATGACTTGTTAAGGGAACAAAGACAACTCCTTGTCAAATAGTAGAGACTAATGTTACCCTAATCCACTGCAAATACTTTTTAAAAAAATGCCATGCTTTGTCAGGCAGGTGTGGAAAATATTTTTAGATTGACACCTCTTAAACCATAACATGCAGATAACAACCTACATCCCTCTCATGTTTGTTCCCACTCTCCAAGGTTGACAGGGAGTATAATTTCTATTTCCCATCTTCATACCTTCCATTTTCTTCTTTCATCATCCAACCCACAGTTTCTGATTACCCCATCACAGAGTTTGGATTTGGACTCCTCAACATGCTTTGTGTATTCTACCATCTAAAGAAACACCGTATATTTCTTTTGCTCTTAACATACAGGGGATATTACATTTTTAAATTGTACTAAGACTTTTGGGACACCTGGTGTGTGTTTGTGTATTTGGGTCTGCATTTATATATGTATGTATATGTATTTATAGATAGAGATATATAGACATTTATAGAAATCTAGATATATACACATGAATATGGATATGTAGATATATGTTTATATATTTATTGCTTAATATATGTACATATACAAGTAGAGGAAAATAATGGAAAAACAGGGCTAATGACTAAAATTGGAAGCCCTAACACCACCGGATTGCCAAGCTATTGTCGACTCGCTATTTGCATAAGGAGAATCCTTAGCTTCATGTGTTCTCTACTCTGTTTTGGGAAGTTTTAAAAATGTAACAGTCAATAAGATTGTCTCACATACAGCTATTGAAATCCAGCTAGAGTCTTATAAAATTCTTACAGAGGATATCCTTCCATCCCATTTATCCTCTCCAAGATGTACCAGTTACTGTTCCTCTCTCTTTGGCAACTGTCACTTCACAAATAACGATACATTAAAAGTACAGTAACTATGCTGAACCAAATCTCTTTCTAAGTCAACATTAGTAGTAATTAAATGGAAGATGAACAAAATTTGAAGTACATGAACTCTTTGGGTCTAAGACACACAGGAAAAAGCAACAGGAAAAGAAGGGGCCCTCACCATCTGGTACATATTTTCCTCACTTAGAAAATCAACAGTTTAAAAAGTATCAAATGTTTGGCATTGTGCAAAAAAAATTATGACCAAGAGAAAAGCAACCTATATTTCTATTTTCCCATACATACAAAAATCTTTATTCATATTAATATACCTATATGTGTGTGTATATGTATATATATATATATGTATATATGTATATCAAGGACATCTTTGAGAAGTGTTTTAGTAGGGAACAGGTAGTTTTGGTAAGTGATATTCCACACTGGACTAAAATTTTGCCATTATATATTGATTAAAAATGTAAATAATATAAGATCTACAATATTTATTTGTTGTTACTTATAGAAAAAAAAACAACTGGCATTGGGTGTGGTAAAGTAAAACGTTTTGTCTCGAAGGCTCTTTTCCAACAAATTGTCTTTTATCAATACATAAAAATCATTCAAGATTTCTTAAAAATAGTATTAGAGAGATAACTTTGTCTAATACCCATTTGGTCATAAACAGCATCCAAAGTATAAACAAAGGCAGACTTGCTCTATAAAGTATTTGCCACTATAATGGTCTAGAACCAGTACAGAGTCCAAGATAAAGAATGTTTTCCTGTGGATAATTAGGTCACTTGTATGTTCCCATTTTCATAGGGTTATTTGCTCTTTGAATTAAATTTTAGAAATTTGCAGAGTCTCCAGGAAGAGATTAATAATCCTTCTAAAGATTTTTATCTGCTCATTCAGATGGGAAAAAAAGAAGTGGATGAAGAATGCTAGTTGCCTAGATTACAACACAAAATATGTTGTAAGGAAAACCTGTAGAAATTGCCCTTAATTATGTACATCTGGGAAAGACAGAATAGATAGATAAGTTGGTACAGGATTAGACAGAAGGAGGAGAGTGACCTGGGTTGCCTCAATAAAAGGGCTAAGCACTTTTAATGATAATAAACTTCTCCCACAAACAAAGACTCATTTTGATTATTTTTTAAAAAAATAATTTATTTATTTAAAAATATTTCCCAATTACCCAATTTCCCAATTTTAAGTTTTAAACATTCATTTAAAAAATTTTATGTTTTAAATTCTCTCTCTTTTTTTTGTCCTTTCTCCACTTCTTGAGAATTTAAGGAATGCGATATCAGTTATGTACATGAAGTTATGAAAAACATATTTCCATATTAGTCGTGTTGCAAAAGAAAACACAACCCCACCACCAACCCCTAAGATACAAAGAGTGAAAAAAGTATGCTGCAATCTGTACTCGGAGTTCCTCAATTCTCTCTCTGGAGATGGATAGCATTTTTCATCAAGGATCCTTTGGAACTGTCAGATCATTGTATTGATCAGAGTGGCTAAGTCTTTTGCATTTGGTCATCCTTACAATAATTGCCATTGCTGTGACCTTGTCCTGTTCTCTTCCCTTTGTATCAGTTCATGTAAGTCTTCCCAGGTTTTTCTGATATCATCCTATTCATCATTTCTTCTAGCACAAAGTATTTCACCATAATCACATGCCACAGTTTGTTTAGTTAATTCCCAAACAGTGGGCATCCCGTCAATTTCCAATTCTTTGTCATTACAAAAAGAGTTGCTATAAAAAGCCCATTTAATTTCTCCCCCATTTTTATTGTTACATATATACTGTTTTGCCCTAACCTTTTTTAAATGTCTCTCTCTCCCCTCCTCTATCGAGTCAAATATTGTAACAAACATAAAATGAAATAACAAGAAAAATTTTAAAAAGCAAGAAAAAGTTATACAAAACTAATGAACACATCCTGCAGTATTCCATGTCCATCATCTTCTACCTTTGCAAAAAAGAGGAGTTTCATTTTTTCATCTTTTCCTTGTTGACAAGATTCATTATGATGATTGCACAGCGTTCAGCTTCAGGATTTTTGTTGTTAAGCTTTCAGTTTGCATTTTTGTTGTCATTGTGTATATTGCATTTCTAATTCTGCCACATTACCTCGCTAAGAAATTGTTTTGCGGAGATTATTTAGCTTCACCCCTCTCTTGTTCTGCATCTGTTGCAATAATTTTTGGGGGGGAGATCCCAGTAGAAATGGCATCACAAGACTCAGGTGTGCATATTCACTTAGCTCTCATCCTCACATAGACATGCACAAAAGTCATGCTGGAAATTTGTGTTAGAAAGCGAAGAATGAAAAGGGTAAACCCAACAACCCCCTTTTTATGTTTCATCCTGGTGAGCAGCCAATGTAAATGCTTATGCTACGAGAACAAGTCTATTTCCTGCCGTTAAAGCTTTAGTGTTTATCATAGAGCTACTCACTGCCACTGGCTGCCCTGACAAACTATTAACCCCTGCTTTTAGCCGGCAAACCAGATGTGGGTTTCTTAAGCAAATGATTGGTTATTTGACCACATGTAGTTTTCACAGTTAAGTGTTTCCAGCTTCTCAGAGCATTCCATGGGAATAACATCATGTCGTCCCCCCCCCACCTAACCTGTTAATTAGCATAATTATTTACTGGCCCCCCCAACCACAGCTTGAGTTTGTTAAGCAACAGGCTAAGTCCACATGCTTCGTACTTATTGCATGGCAGCTCATTAGACTGGTAAGGAAAGCCTGTGAGGAGAGATTGGAGTAAGTGCTCACACTTGCATGTGGCTTCAAAGTTTACAAAGCACTTAATAGACATTATCTCATTTTATTCTCACAACAATCCTATGAAGCAGAGTTATAATCTTCATATCATTATCCCCATTTTATAAGTGGGACTTAGAGACTTGACGTATGTGTTAGAGAGATGGTTTGACCCTGTCTTCTTGACCCTAAGTGTAGCATTCAACCTACTATACCATCCTGCCTCTGAAAGCAGGGTGAATTCCATATTTTTTTTCCTCTGGCTTCTCCAGGAACCTGTAAGTTATTTAACCATTCCCTTTCTCCATTCTGGTCCTCCTTCCTCTGGTGCTCCATGTCCTTAGGTACTTACTATCAGATTTGTTGTGGCTCAGTCACTTTTCAGTTGTGTCTGACTCTTCAAGACCCATTTTCTTGGCAGATACTGGGGCCATAGGGTTATGCAATCTCTGTTGTATTAGTGACTGCTAGGTAAATCTTAACAAAAAAGGTTTTTTTTGTTGTTGTTAAAAAAAAAAACCCTGAAATCTTGGCAACTGGTCTCATCAATTCCTGGCAAAAAGAAGAAATGGACGTGATAATCAGATTTTATATAGTTGGACTCAGAGATCAGTGCAGCTTGGTGCCTACAGCCATGACATCAGATACTGAAATTTAAATACTTTAGCCACATAATGAGAAGACAAGATTCATTGGAAAAGACCCTGATGTTGGGAAAAATTGAAGGCAAAAGGAAAAGGGGAGGGCAGAAGATGAGATGGATATCAGAGAAGCAACGAATATGAACTTAGACTTTGAGAGATAATGGAAAATGGAAAGCCCTGTCAAGTTATGTATGGTTCACAAGGTCATAAAGAGTCAGATATGTCTGGATAATTGAAGAACAGCATAAGTTGTTCCTGCATTTGGACTTAGGATAGCCCGGAGTTCAAATTTTTCTCAAGCACATAGTAGCCATGTGACCTTGGCAAAGTCTCTGGACTGAACTTCTTTCAGTTAAGTTTCTTAATTTGTAAAACAGAGTATGTCAATAGCATCAAACTTACATGATTGAGGACTAAATGAAATGACATAAGTGCTTTGCAAATCTTAAAGTATCATATCTTCATTGCCATCATATAATTTTATTTTTCACCAGGTAAGAAAAAAGGATGGCTAGGTGGTTCAGTGATATAGCACTAGATCTGGAGTCAGGAAGACTCATCTTTCTGAATTCAAATCCAGCCTCAGATGCTGACTCGTTACATGACCCTGGACAAGTCACTTAACCCTGTTTGCCTCAGTTTCCTCCTCTAAAATGATCTAGAGAAGGAAATGACAAACCCATGCCAAGAAAACCTCAAATGGGTCACTAAGAGTCAGATATATGATTGAAACAGGTCAGCAACAAAGCTAAATAAAAAAACTCCCACTTAGGTCATCAAAAGTGTAAAACTGGGCACCATGCCATGACTCCTCTGGTCCATTCTTTTCTCTTCCACTCCTTCTAAGCAAATAAATAAAAATAAAAATAAGACTGTGACCCAGTCTTGGAATGACCAAAGATCTCCTCTTTAACTCTACCCCTCCTCAGTGGACTCACGCTATTACTTTCACATCATATAGGAAAGAATTTGATGCTATCACATGCATAAAGAATAAGGAAAACACTAATTATTGCTAAACAGTTGGCATAATATTGCACAAATGACTTTTTTCAAGGAAGAATAGTATTTAAGCAATTTTTTTGAAGATCTCTACGTAAATATATGCTATGTGGCACAGTGAATCAGATCCTGAGTTTTGAGTCAGAAATGCCTGCGTTCCACTCCTTCCTCAAACACTAACTATGCGACCTTAAGCAGTACATTTGGCTCCTTTGGACTTCAGTTTCCTCATCTATAAAATGGAAGGGCATAGATTCAATGACCTCTATCTAATACCCTCTTCTGCCTTTAAACCTGTGATCCTACAAAGGTGCTGATGAGGGCTGCGATGAAGCCAGGAAACCCAATCATTCCACTGGGGTCCCATCTTCTGACAGATCTAACCACTGGCTATTCTCTAGTCACTAACTGTATAGAATTATGATTGTAGTGTTTTTTTGCAAGAGCTAAAGGGAAATGTTAAGGGAATTTAAAATAGTCCCAGTAACATAGAGAAGAGGAATTGTGAGACCCTGGCATGTAGAGGTATTCAGCATCTCAACATGTGTGAATTTTTCCTTGAGAGCAGAAAACTCAGTGTCCACATCCTGCTTCAGGCCAACCTGTGGTTCTTGTGAAGCCGGTAATTAAATGCTTACCATGGATTTCATGTGATCCTCGAAGTGGCTCCAGGCAGGACTCTGGATAGGGAGTCACAAAACCAAACTAAATGTTTGGTTTTGATTTAAGTAGAAATTTAAAATAGGTAAAATTCCAGGATGATTGGAATTATTCCAAATTTCATAATTAAGACTTCAAGTTGGGATAGCCTGTTACATGATTCCATGTCCCTTAAAGTTAATTAAGAAAAGCTTGACATGAAATACTTTAATTGTAGATTAGTCATTCTCCCTAAGGGGGAATCTGCCTACTTAAGCAACTAGGTGGCACAGTGCCAAGCCTGGAGTTAAGAAGATCTGAGTTCAAATCCAGCCTCAGACATTTACTAGTTGTGTGACCCTGGACAAATCACTTAATCCTGCTTATCTCAGTTTCCTTATCTGTAAAATTGCTGGAGAAAGAAATGGCAAACCACTCTAGTATCTTTGCCAAGGAAACCCCAAACTGGGGTCATGTAGAGTCAGACAAAACTAAAAAACATAAACAAAAGCCTCAGTTTCCTCAACTGTAAAAAGGGGATAGTAATATCCCCTAGCTCTAAGAGTTTTTGTGAGGATCAGATGAGATATTTGTAAAATGATTATCATAATGGCAGGCACATTGTAGGTGCTTGATACATGCTTCTTTCCTTCTCTCTCCCTCCCTCTCATCTTCCTTCCTTCCCTCCTTCCCTCCCTCCTTCCTTTCCTCCTTCCTTCCTTCTTTCTCTGTCTCTTGCTCTCTGTCTCTGTCTCACCTACTTATACACACACACACACACACACACACACACACACATATATATATAAATACACATACACTGAACGCTTATATGCAGAAAAATAAGTTTCAATTTATTTTCAAGGTGATATAACAGTTTTGCGTAGTATGATTCAGATCCTGGGAAATTTCCCTGAAGAGTACAAGTGCAGGTCCAATCAACTTCTAAGCAATTCCTGCCTATTCTTGGATTCTATTTTCCTAAGAGTTAATTCCTAAATGTTCTTCCTTTGAGTCAGAGAGGTCTGAGTTGAGGTTCTGCCACTAACACAGACTAACTATAGAAACACTGTTGAAAAACTTGATGTCCCAAGCAGCTGAGACTGCGTTGAAGGTAAATTTCCAATCTGTGTTAGTGATGTTTTGGTATAAAAAGGTAACTGAAGCAAGGTGAAAAAGAGATAAGGATAGAGATTGACTTTATGACTTTATTAATACAGAGAAACCCCAGATGAGGAAACCGCTATACCAATACTGGTCAGCATCTTCCCTGAAAGTTGGACTCTTAGAGTTGCCTAGAGCCCCAAAAAGTGACAGTGACCCACAAGAGTTACACAGTCAGTAAGGCCTGAGAGAGGACAAGGACCAGTTTCAAGTCCAGCTATCTACTGTACCATATTGCCTCGCTAAATAAATATATATTACAAATAGCTGAAGAGATATTTTTGTTGGGTCATGCCAATATAATAATAATGCTAATCCTATCTAAATTGACTTACAAATCTATTATACCAATAAGATTAACATTATTGAGCTAGACAAAAATAGTCACAATATTCACTTGGGGCAATTAAAGATCTAGAATCTCAAGGGAAAATAATTTTTTAAAGGAAGAATGAAAGGAGAATAGTATTTCTAAGCCTTCCATTATATTATATAGGAATAATGATAAAAATGTTAGTATTTGTTAAAAAAATACAAAAATTAATCAGTGGAACAACAAGATAAGGAAGGGTAAGAAGCATTGAGAGTCAATAATTCAGTGTTTGATAAGCTTTCTCTACAGTCATATGAAGAAGTGCTCTAAATCACTTTTGATTAGAGAAATGCAAATTGAAACAACTCTGAGATAACACCTCACACCTATCAGATTGGCTAATATGACAAAAAAAAAAGGAAAATGATAAATGTTGGAGAGGATATGGAAAATTGGGACACTAATGCCCTGTTGCTAGAGTTGTGAACTGATCCAACCATTCCAGAGAGCAACTTGGAACTATGTCCAAAGGGCAGCCAAACTGTACATACCCTTTATTCCCAGCAATGTTACCACTAGATCTGTAACTCAAAGAGATCATAAAAAGGGAAAAAGGACGTATTTGTACAAAAATATCTACAGCAGTTCTTTTTGTGGTGACAAAATAGTGGAAGTTGAGAGAATGACCATCAATTGAGTAGTGGGTGAACAAGTTGTGATATATGAATGTATACTATTCATAAGGTATGAATGGAATACTATCGTTTCGTAATAAATTATGAGCAAGCAGGTTTCAAAAAAACCTGGAAAGACTTTTATGAACAGATGCAAAGTGAAATGAACACAACCAGGAAAATATTATACCCAGTAATAGCAACATTATGTGATGATTAACTATGAATGACTTAGCTCGGTTCCACAATACAATGATCCAAGACAACGATGGAGGACTCATGAAAGAGAATGCTATCCATATCTATATCCATATCCATATCCATATCTAGATAAAATACTGAGAGACTCTCAAAGCAGATTGAAGAATACGATTTTCACTTGCTTTATTTCTTTTTTAATTTATTATTATTTTTAATTTTTTACTTTCCCTTGGTCTATTTCTTCGTTCATAACTATGATTTATATGGAATTATGTTTTATATGATTGCACATATATAACCTGTACCCAAATGCTTATCATTTTAGGAAGAGGGGTGAGGAGGGAGGCAGGGAGAAAAATTTAGAACTCAAAATCTTGTAAAAGTGAATGCTAAAATTGTCGTTATATACAATTGCAAAAAAAAATAATACTATAAAAAAGAAAAAAAAAAGCCCTGTGGATTCTCCCTATGATTCTGGGGTGGGAGATTGGAATTACAGTAAAAAAAATCTGTTCCCTTTGATCCAAAGATCCTGTTGTCAAAGTCAAACATGAAGTTTCCATATGCGATGAAATATTCATAGCGACACATTTATAATGGTCAAAAATTGGAAACAAAGTTTAACTAATGGCTAAACAAGCTATGCATGTGATAGAATAGTGCTTCACCAAAGGAAAGGATAAATATGAAAAATTGAGAAAACATGGGAAGATCCTAATGAATTGATGCAATGTGAAGTAAGCAGGACTAGAAAAAAAATATGCAACAATGGAAAGAAGAATAATAAAAACCTGCATTTGAATGTTACAAAAGTTAGTAAGTCTAGGTTTTACTGATGAGTTGAGAAAATGGAATTTGCTTCTTCCTTCCATGAAGAAGCAGGCTCATCTGGTCATAGCATGTTGAATGAGCTGTCTGGTATGGCTGAAATATTTATTGGTTTTGATGGATGGCTCTTTTTATTTTAAAATGTTTGTTCTGTGGGATGGTTCACTGGGTAGGTAGAATGGATAAATATAATGTAAAAACAAAAGGGTACAATAAAATTAAAAAAGCATTTTAAAGTAGCACAGTGATGATGAAATAGGTTTCTTATTTAAATTAACCTAGATTGATCCAATGGAACGATTGAATGATTGAAGGCAGGAAATACCAGTTAGAAGGTTATTATCATTATCACTATAGGAAATTGTAAAAATCCAGGTATGAAATGATGCTTGGATTAGGGTGAGTACCAGCGGTAACAGAAATAAAGGAATGGTTATGACAGATAGAAAGAATCAAGAAGACTTGGAAAATTAGTCCCTTTAAGGGATTGACTGTGAAGCATGTCTTCCTCCTTTTGGCAGGTAACACACGCAGAATAAAGCATTTTCAAATGTTGACTTGTTTGATTTTCTTTACTTGTTTTGCTTAACTGTACTTAGATGTGACAAGGGAACATTTTACTGGGGCTAGGAAAAGACATTTGAAAATGATATTAATATCTAAAAAGAACATCAATAAAACACTTTTGAGAAAATTTGATGATTGATTGGATTTTGAGGTGAAAGAGAAGAATGAATTAGAATGGATGCCAAGACACAGACCCTGGCTGACAAGAAAAATTATGGCACCACTGCAAGCAATAAGGAAGGAGCTAGATGGGTAATACAGTTTTGGGGTAAAGTTTAAAAGGGCAGCATAAGCCTTGCTAGGCCTTGCATATGATACAAATAAAAAATTTACCTCTGATGCTGCTCTCCTACCCCCTACCCCATAGTGTTCCTTCCTATGTCCTTTTACCATTTCTGTAGTTTCCTCCTGGGTTGCATAGGGTGTTGAGGGAAGACTAGCATCTCTGGTGTGAAGGCTTGTTGAGCCCTTATCAGGGCTGCTCAGCCACCTTTGGGGTCCACCTTCACCCAACTCTCACCTGTGGCTCCAAGATGCTGTAGCATGCACAGTAGACACATCCCAGCAAAACTGGCTCAGCAAACACACTAAACCAGGTTGAGGGTAACTGACAGGACTTAAACCCATTGATGAGTCAGGGGGATGTCTACCCCAAAGTATGAGAATTCTTCCCTGGCAAAATGGGCAAATGAGAACAATTTGCTCCAACAGCCAGAAAGCAGGTGCTATGGAGCACTTAGAGTTACGTCTAACTCCTTGTGACCCCATTTTGGGTTTTCTTGGCAAAGATACTGGAGTAGTTTGCTATTTCCTTCTCTAGCTCATTTCACAGTTGAGGAAACTAAAGCAAGGAGGGTTAAGTGACTTGCATCAAAGATGCCAAGGTCATCCACTGCATCTCGGGCCATTGCTACACATTTTGGTTTTGGTCTTACCACTGAACTTCAATGACTCTGGAAGAGAGAGTAAGGCTGATGACTGTGCAACTCTGCCTCACTTAAATCTAATTTATGAACAAGTCAAGATATCATCATGTGATGTCAAGGGTCGTCTTTGAAAACAACAGAAGAACAGCAAGGTCCCTCCCACATGAACTCAAACATTCAGTACTTTTATGTTCTCTCTACCTCGACCCGTTATCAAAATCAGAATTTGCAAATAATCTGAAATCAGTAATTTAGAGTTCTTCTTCCAGGGTGACTTGTATTTTGAGCCTTATTTCTAATTGCAGAATGAATATATTTATATTTTTCACTCTTCATTCTCTGGAGCTTTGGCACTGTAGGAGGCAGAATGCTATGGGAGAATGTAAACTGACTCTGCATTCCAAGAGCCATAGTTCAAATACAACTTCTGAGAGTTCTTACATGATCTTAGGCAAGGCATTTCATTTCCCTAAACCTCATTTTCCCCACCTACAGAATGGGATTAGACCGAATTTCCTCTAAGGTCCTTTATCCAGCTTCCAGATTTAGCATCTATAGATTACTTATGAGAATTCTCTCTTCTCATAGCTTATGTGACATTGTACTATACTTTCTTCGTTCCTTCACATCTTTCCAGTGATTATGTTGATTCTATATTTCCAACCAACTTTAGCTGTTTTTCTAGAAAAACTGTATTTTTCTCTTCTTTATTAACTATTAATTCTATTTAGATACTTATCAGACATGTATATCATCTTTTATGACTTCTCTTAGTCTGGACAATTCTTTACTAGATGTTCATTTGGAGGATATCTCAACTTAGCATTTGTTGTTGCTTATCAGTTATTTTCAGTTATATCTAACTCCTTGTTAGATCTAACTCCCATTTGGGGTTTGGCAAAGATACTGGAGTGGTTTGTTGTTTCCTTCTCCAGATCATTTCACAGCTGAGGAAACTGAAGCAAACTAGGTTCAGTGACTTGCTCCGGGTCACACACTAGCAAATGTCTGAGGACAGATTTGAACTCAGTGAGTTAAGCCTTCCTAACTTTAGGCCTGGCACTCTATCCATTGTGCCACCTAGCTATCCCAAAACTTCATGAGTAGTATCAAAAAATGAACTCATTATCTTTCTCTCAAAATTAGCCTTTTCTCCCAACGTTCCTGTTTTTCATAATGTTACCTACCATTTTTCCAGCTTCCAGGTTCAAAAGAATATGTCATTTTTATGGAGTATTTTCCTTTGCACGTGAAGGCCCATTGTTCTGTTTAGTGGCTTATTGATTCAATTAGAGAAATCTTTATTAAATGCAAAACATTGTGCTAGGTGTTGAAACACAAAAATGAGATGATGAACTTCAGTTTCACTTATTTGTTTTAATCACTTGCTTATCATTTACTGAGTTTGTCTTTTCTTGGAGGAGGGGGGCAACTACATGGTTCAGTAGATATAGCCCAAGGCCTGGAGTCAAAAAGACCTGACTTCAAATGTGTCCTTACACACTTACTGGCTGTGTGACCCTGGGCAAGTCACTTCACCCTGTTTGCCTTCACTTCCTCACCTATAATAAGATCTGGAGAAAGAAATAGCAAACCATTCCAGGAAGGGATGTCATTAAGTATTGGACACTATTGAAAAACATTTTTGGGGGAGGTGGAGCCAAGATGGCAGAGTGAGAGCAACGACTCACCTAAGCTCTCAGACAAACTCCTTCAGACACCTCTGAAAGGAGAATCTAACCAAATTTTGGAGGTGTGGAATCCAGTGGGAGACAGACTGTGACAGATTCGGAGCCCAGGTTAGACTGGAAGGTCCACAGGAAGGATCTGTTCTGCAGGGGTGAGCCCCCAGCGCACAGTGCAGCCAACCAGTGTAGCGGAGCAGACGGGACCCAAGAAACCTGAGAGCAGGGGGCAGAACTGGCAGAGTGGCACCAAGGGCAGGAGACAAGCCAAACAGTGAGAGCCACCAAGCACCAGATATCAGCGCAGCAGCTCCTGAGACCTTCAGCCCGAAGATTAAATATTGGTAAGTCACCTACTTGAACTTCCAGGAGCCAGGATGGCAGAGTGATCAGTAAAAGCTCTCTCCTCTCTCCTTGATGACCATGAAAGAACCATAAAATATTTCCCCAGAAAAATCCTGGATCAATGGAAACAGCAGAAGGAGGCCAATAGTCTCATAACACCTGAGCCGAGGAAAATAACTTAGGGGGATTCCTCCTACTGTGGAAGAGGCAAACCAGAAGGACAGAGGACCCAGGCTGTAGAAAACTCGCACTAGGACCCAGGCAAGCCTCAGTGCTAGGGGAGGAGCCCCAGGAGGGAACACGCATTAGCATGTAGGCATGCCTCAGCATCCAGGGGAATCAGAAAGACAACAGGGCAGCTGGGATTACCAGCCCTTGAGCTTGCCTTTGCCTCCGTTCAGCTGAGGAGATTTCCTGTGACCAGACCACTCTTCTCCCACACTTAACAAGCTAACGCCAGGGCTGATTGGGGAAACACCAAACAAAAACCTGCTTTTAGCTTTTTCACACATCAGCTCAGCAAAAAGTTCTGTAGCTTCTGACTGAAAGAACCAGAAGCCACAACACTCAGATCAACATCATGAACAAGAAAAAGCAGAAGGGCGAAAAAACCATAGAATCTTTCTATGGGGATAAGGACCAAAACACAAACACCAAAGAGATTAGAGCTGAGACTGTACTTCCATCTGAAACTTCAGAAGGGACTATGAACTGCTCGCAAGCACAAGCAGCTCTCCTGGAACAGCTGAAGAAGGAAATGGAAGATAAACTGGCCAATGATTTTAAAATAATGAAAAAAGAATTCACTGATGAGAACATCTCTTTGAAAAGGAAAATTGAACAAATGGAAAAGGAAGTTCAAAAATTAACTGGAGAAAATAACTCCTTGAAAGGAAAAATTGGAGACATGGAAAAGGAGATGCAAAAGTTAACCTAAGAAAACAATTTTTTTTTTCAGGGTCCGAGTATTTTTTTTTCTTTTTTTTCTTTTTTAATATTTATTTATTTACTTAACTTTTTTTACATTCATTTTCACAAAATTTTGGGTTCCAAATTTTCTCCCCTTTTATCCCCTCCCCCCACCCCAATACACCAGGCAATCTAATTTTTCCTATTTCCAATCTGCACTCTCTTCTGTCATCCCTCCCTTGTCTTGTCCCCATCTTCTCTTTTCTCCTGTAGGGCCAGATGACTTTCTATTCCTCATTAACTGTATGTCTTATTTCCTAGTAGCAACAACAATACTAAACAGTTGTTCCTAAAACTTTGAGTTCCAAATTCTCCCCATCCCTCCCTCCCCACCCATTCCCTTTGGGAAGGCAGGCAATTCAGTATAGGCCATATCTGCGTAGTTTTGCAAATGACTTCCCTGATAGTCGTGTTGTGTAAGACTAACTGAATTAACCTCCATCCTATCCTGCCCCTCATTGTTTCTCTTCTGTCTTTTGATCCTATTCCTCCCCAAGTGTTGACTTCAAATTGCTCCCTCCTCCCTTTGCCCTGCCTTCCATCACCCCCGCCCTTGCTTATCTCCTTCTCCCCCACTTTCCTATACTGTAACATAGGTTTTCATATCAAAATGAGTTCGCATTTTAATCCTTCCTTTAGTCAAATGTGATGAGGGTAAACTTGTTTTTTTTTTTTTTTTCTCAGCTCTCCTCTTTTTCCCTCCACTAAAAAGTCTCCTACTTGCCTCTTAAATGACATACAATTACCCCATTCCATTTCACCCTCTTTCCTCCCACTACATTTCTCTCTCCCCATTTACCTTAATTTCTTTTAAGATATGGTCCCATCCTATTCAATTCACTCTGTGCTCTCTGAATCTGTATGTGTGTGCATGTGTGTATGTGTGTGTGCATGCATGTGTGTACATGTGTGTGTGTGGTCCCACCAACTACCCAGATACTGAAAAGTTTTAAGAGTTACCAATATTGTCTTTCCATGTAGGAATGTAAACAGTTCACTTCTGGTAAGTCCCTTAAGACTTCTCTTTGCTGTTTACTTTTTCATGCTTCTTCTCATTCTTGTGTTTGAAAGTCAAATTTTCTTTTCAGCTCTGGTCTTTTCATCAAGAATGTTTGAAAGTCCTCTGTTTCATTGAAAGACCATATTTTCCCCTGAAGTATTATACTCAGTTTTGCTGGGTAGGTGATTCTTGGTTTGAGTCCTAGTTCCTTTGACTTCTGCAATATCCTATTCCATGCCCTTCGATCCCTTAATGTAGAAGCTGCTAGATCTTGAATTATCCTGATTGTATTTCCACAATACTGGAATTGTTTCTTTCTAGCTGCTTGCAAGATTTTCTCCTTGAGTTGGGAGTTCTGGAATTTGGCCACAATGTTCCTAGGAGTTTCTCTTTTTGGATCTCTTTCAGGTGGTGATCGATGGATTCTTCCAATATTTATTTTGCCCTCTGGTTCTAGAATGTCAGGGCAGTTTTCCTTGATAATTTCATGGAAGATGATGTCTAGGCTCTTTTTTTGATCATGATTTTCAGGTAGTCCCATAATTTTTAAATTGTCTCTCCTGGATCTATTTTCCAGGTCAGTTGTTTTTCCCATGAGATATTTCACATTCTTCTCCATTTTTTCATTCTTTTGGTTTTGTTTGGTGATTTCTTGGTTTCTCGTAAAGTCATTAGACTCCATCTGTTCCATTCTAATTTTGAGAGAACTATTCTCTTCAGTGAGCTTTTGAGCCTCTTTTTCCATTTGGCTCATTCTGCTTTTGAAAGCATTCTTCTCCTCATTGGCTTTTTGAACCTCTTTTGCCAATTGGGTGAGCCTATTTTTCAAGGTGTTATTTTCTTCAGCATTTTTTTGGGTCTCCTTTACCAAGGTATTGACCTGTTTTTCATACTTTTCTTGCATCTCTCTCATTTCTCTTCCCAGTTTTTCCTCCACCTGTCTAGCTTGCTTTTCAAAATACTTTTTGAGCTCTTCCTAGGCCTGAGCCCACCCAACATCCCCCTGGGATGTCTGAGGTACCGAGGCCCAGCCCTCCACATCTTTCCCTGATGGCAGGAATATGTCCTCGTCATCGTCAGATCCGAAAGTCGGGATCATTTGCATCTGTTCAAAAAAACTCTCTATAGTTTTATTTTTCTTCCCTTTTCTAGGCATTTTCCCAGCCAGTTACTTGACTTCTGAGATTCCTGTCCACCCCCGCCTAGATCCACCCAGCTATTGCTTGGGGTCTGAGATTCAAATGGGCTTTCCATGGCAAGCGGCTGCTATTCAATGGGAGCTTTAGTTCTGGTGCTGGGGTGGGGGCAGGGCCACCTCCCAGGCTAAGTTCCCTGAGGGGCTTTATGCAGAGAGCTTCAGAAATGGAGCGGGTGGGGCAGGGCCATCTCCCAGGCTCAGCTCCTTCAGGTGGTTTATGCAGAGACTTTCAGTAATGAAGGTCCTACCTGCTGCTCGGGGAGTCCTGGGCACCGCCGCTGCCTCCGCCACCACCCCCGCCTCTGCCTCTGCCGCTTCCTGCCCCCACCTCTGCCTCCCCTGCTTCCTCCTGAGGGGGCCCAAGTCATGGAGACACCCCACTCCCCTCTTGGCCAGGCCAGCCGTCTCTCTCACTGACCTGTAGCTTCTGTGGGCGGAGGGACCTTCCCTGCCACTGGAGCCTCTGTCCCTGAAGCCTGCTCGGATCAGCTTCTCTGGGGCCGTGGCCAGGGCAGCGCTGGGGTGGGGTCTGCTTTCTGGGGCGTGACGGACCCTGGGGACGGCTCTCCAGGGCTCTCTGGAACGGAAATCTCTTCCACTATGTTTCTTCACCCCCTGCAGTGATCCAGAACTTCTGGGGAACTCTTCTTACATTAAATATATGGGCTGCGGGTTCGGAGCTCGCAAATGTGCGTCTTTCTTCTCCGCCATCTTGACTCCACCCCCGAGGGTCCGAGTCTAAGAAAACAATTTGATAAAGATTAGAATTGGGTAAGTAGAAACTAACGACTCAATGAGACAGCAAGAATCAGTCAAACAAAATCTAAAGAATGAAAAGATAGAAGAAAATGTAAACTATCTAATTGGAAAAACAACTTACCTGGAAAATAGATCCAGAAGAGAAAATTTAAGAATTATTGGCCTGCCAGAAACCGATGATGGAGAAAAGAACCTGGACAGTATCTTCCAGGAAATCATCAAGGAAAATTGCCCAGAAGTGCTAGATTCAGAGGGCAAAATAGTCATCGAAAGAATCCACCGTTCCCCTCCTGAAAGGGATCCCAAACTCAAAACCCCAAGAAATATAGTTGCCAAATTCCAGAGCTATCAAGTGAAGGAGAAAATATTACAAGCAGCCAGAAAGAACCAATTTAAATATCAAGGAGATACAATCAGGATTACACAGGACCTTGCAGCTTCTACATCAAAAGATTGAAAGAATTGGAACCCAATATTCCGTAAGGCAAAGGAGTTGGGACTACAACCAAGGATCAACTACCCAGCAAAGTTCAGCATAACATTTCAGGCAAGGAGAAAGTCATTCAACGAAGTAAGGGATTTCCAGAGCTTCCTGACCAAAACGCCAGAACTTAATAGACAATTCGATCTTCAAATGCAGATCTTAAGAGAATCATAAAAAGGTAAACATTGGGTGGGGAAAAACTTGTTACTCAATTAGGGCAAATTGTTTACCTCCCTATAAGGGAAGATGATACCTGTTAATCTTGAGAACTGTGCAGCTATTAAGAAATATAAAAGGGATACGCATAGGGGGAATGGGTATAAAGTAAATGATATCATGATAAAAATATGATCTAAGTATGAGAAGGGATTGTAATAGGAGATGTGAAAAAGAGGAAGCAGAAAATGGCAAATTACATCGCAAGAAGAAGTACAAAATCATAGTAGAGGGAAAGAGGGGAGGGAGATGAGCATTGTTTGAGAGGTACTCTCATCTGATTTGTTTAAAGGATGGAACAATAAACTTAAGTAGATAATCCTAACTAGCTCTATAGGATGAAACAATAAACTTAAGTAGATAATCCTAACTAGCTCTATAGCAGTAGGAGGGGAAGGGGGAAGAAAGGGGAGGGAGACTAAAAGGGAGGGAAGAAGCAATAAGAGTAAAGGGGAGTAAAAGGGAGGGGGGCTAAAAGAAAGAGGGGAAGGCAGCAGGAGGAGGTGGTGAAAAGTGAATACTATTGAGGAGGGGAAGGGAGACAGGAGAACTAAAAGCACAAATCGTGGGAAAGAAGATGGAGGGAAATACACAGATTGTAATCATAACTGTGAATGTGAATGGAATGAATTCTCCCATAAAACGGAGATGGATAGCAGAATGGATTAAAATCCATAATCCAGCAATATGTTCTTTACAAGAAACACAGTTGAAACGGGGGGATACACATAGGATAAAGGTCAAAGGATGGAGCAGAATATATTGTGTTTCAGCTGATGTAAGAAAGGCAGGAGTAGCAATCCTAATCTCAGACAAAGCAAAAGCAGAAATAGATCTAATCAAAAGGGATAAGGATGGAAACTATATCCTGCTAAAAGGCACCATAGACAATGAAGCAATATCATTACTAAACATGTATGCTCCAAGTGGTATAGCATCCAGATTCTTAGAGGAGAGATTGAGGGAGTTGAAGGAAGAAATTGACAGCAAAACTATACTAGTGGGGGACCTCAACCTCCCTCTTTCTGAACTTGATAAATCCAACCTCAAAATAAACAAGAAAGAGGTAAAGGAGGTAAATAAAACTCTAGATAAGGTAGATATGATAGATCTTTGGAGAAAATTGAATGGGAATAGAAAGGAATATACCTTTTTCTCAGAGATACATGGAACATTTACAAAAATTGACCATTTACTAGGACATAAAAATCTCACAATTCAGTGCACAAAGGCAGAGATAGTCAATGCATCCTTCTCAGATCATACTGCAATAAAATTATATGTAATAAAAGGCCATGGAAAGATAAACCAAAAATCAATTGGAAACTAAATAACCTAATCCTAAAGAAGGAATGGGTTGAAGAAGAAATCATAGAAACAATCAATAACTTCCTTCAAGAGAATGACAATAATGAGACAACCTACCAAATCTTATGGGATACTGCAAAAGCAGATCTTAGGGGAAGTTTTATATCTTTGAATGCCTACATAAACAAAATAGAGAAAGAGGAGATCAATGACTTGGGCATGCAGCTTAAAAAGCTAGAAAAAGAACACATTGAAAATTCCCAAGAAAATACCAAAGTAGAAATACTGAAAACCAAAGGAGAGATTAAGAAAATTGAAATTAAGAAAATTTGAATCAATTGATTGAATCAATTGAATCAATAAATAAAACCAATAGTTGTTTTTATGAAAAAAATAATAAAATTGATAAATATTTGGTCAATTTTATTAAAAAAAGAAAGAAGAAAATCAAATTACTAATATCAAAAATGAAATGGGTGAACTCACTTCCAATTAGGAGGAAATTAAAACAATAATTAGAAATTACTTTGCCCAACTTTATGCCCACAAATTCGATAATCTAAATGAGATGGATGAATATTTTAAAAAATACAAATTGCCCAGATTAACAGAAGAAGAATTTGAATACTTAAACAACCCCATCTCAGAAAAAGAAATTGGACAAGCCATCAATGAACTCCCTAGGAAAAAATCTCCAGGAGCAGATGGATTCACAAATGAATTATATCAAACTTTTAAAGAACAGTTAATTCCAACACAATATAGACTATTTTTGAAAATTGGGGAAGAAGGAATCCTCCCAAATTCTTTCTATGATACAAATATGGTTTTGATACCCAAACCAGGAAGAGACAAAACAGAGAAAGAAAATTATAGACCAATTTCTTTATGAATATACATACAAAAATTTTAAACAAGATTTTGGCAAAACGAATACAGTATCTTATCATGAAAATAATACATTATGATCAGGTAGGATTCATACTAAGAATGAAGGGCTGGTTCAATATTAGGAAAACTATTAGCTTTATTGATCATATCAACAACAAAACTAACAAAAACCAAACGATTATCTCAAAAGATGCAGAAAAAGCTTTCGATAAAATACAACACCCATTCCTATTAAAAACACTGGAGAACATAGGAACAAAGGGAACTTTCCACAAAATAATAAGCAGTATCTACCTAAAACCTTCAGCAAGCATTATATACAATGGGGATAAGCTAAATGCATTTCCAATAAGAACAGGGGTGAAACAAGGATGTCCATTATCACTACTGTTATTCAATATGGTACTAGAAATGTTAGCTGTAGCAATTAGACAAGATAAAGAAATTGAAAGAATAAAAATAGCCAAAGAAGAAACTAAGTTATCACTCTTTGCAGATAATATGATGATATACTTAGAGAATCCCAGAGATTCAAGTAAAAAGCTACTTGAAACAATAAATAACTTTGGCCAAGTTGCACGTTACAAAATAAACCCACACAAATCTTCTGCATTTCTGTATATTAGCAACAAAGTCCAACAGCAAGAGATAGAGAAATCCCATTTAAAGCTAGGGTAGACACTCTAAAATACTTAGGAGTTTAACCTGCCAAAAGAAATCCAGGGATTATATTAACACAATTACAAGACACTTTTTGCACAAATAAATTCAGATTTAAGTAAGTGGAAAAACATCAGTTGTTCATGGGTAGGCCGAGCTAATATAATAAAAATGACAATTCTACCTAAATGAATTTACTTATTTAGTGCCATACCAATTAAACTATCAGATAATTATTTTCTAGAGCTGGATAAAATAATATCAAAATTCATTTGGAAGAACAAAAGGTCCAGAATATCAAAAGGACTAATGAAAGAAATGCTTGGGAAGGGGGCCTAGCGCTACCAGACCTCAAATTGTATTATAAAGCAGCAATTATCAAAACCATGTCTTTCTATTAGCTAAGAAACAGAGGGGTAGACAAATGGAATAGACTTGGTACTCAAGACACAGTAGGCAAGGAATATAGCAACCTCCTGTTTGATAAACTGAAAGACTCCAGCTTCTTGGATAAGAACTCACTGTCTGACAAAATTTGCTGGGAAAACGGGTTAACAGCGTGGTGGAAATTAGGCATAGACCCATGCCTGACACTGTACACAAGAATAAAGTCCAAATGGGTACATGATTTAGGTATAAAGATTGATACCATAAATAAACTGGAGGAGCAAGGAATAGTGTATTTATCAGAGTTATGGAGAAGGGAAGAATTTTTTACTAAAAGAGGTGATAGAAAGCATTATGAAATGCAAGATGGGTAATTTTGATTACCTTAAACTGAACAGTTTTTGTACAACCAAACCCAATGCAACCAAAATTCGGAGGCATATTGTAAATTGGGAAAAAATTTTTACGGCTAAGCTCGGGGATAAAGGCCTCATTTCTAGAATATATAGAGAACTGAGTCAAATGTATAACCATACAAGTCATTCCCCAACTGATAAATGGTCAAAGGATATGAACAGGCAATTTTCAGAGGAAGAAATTAAAGATATCTATAATCATATGAAAAAGTGCTCTAAATCACTACTGATTAGAGAGATGCAAATCAAAACAACTCTGAGATACCACATCACACCTATAAGATTGGCAAACATGACAGAACAAGAAAATGATAAATGTTGGAGAGGATGTGGGAGAGTTGGAACACTAATTCATTGTTGGTGGAGCTGTGAGTTCATCCAACCATTCTGGCGAATGGTTTGGAACTATACCCAAAGGGCCACAAAAATGTGCATACCCTTTTACCCAGCAATATTGCTACTAGAACTGTGTCCCCAAAAGATCATAAAAATGGGAAAGGGTCCCACATGTACAAAAATATTTATAGCAGCACTCTTTGTATTTGCCAAAAACTGGAAATCAAAGGGATGCCCATCAATTGGGGAATGGCTGAATAAATTATGGTATATGAATGTAATGGAGTACTATTGCGCCATAAGAAATGATGAACAAGAAGACTTCAGGGAGGCCTGGAAGGACTTATATGATCTGATGCTGAGCGAAAGGAGCAGAACCAGGAGAACTTTGGGCACAGCAACGACCACAGTGTGCGAGAGTTTTTTCTGGTAGACTTGGAACTTTGTAATAATGCAAGAACTTACTAAAAAAAAAAATCCCAATGGTGGTTTTCTAAGGCAAAATGCCTTCCATACTCAGAGAAAGAAATATGGAAGTCATTCGCAGAATGTAGCAGATCATGTTTGGGGGGGGGGGGGGTTTAGTGTATTATGTTTTGATTTATTATATGATTTCTTCCATTTATTTTAGTGCAACTACATAGCATGAGTATAGTGAAAATGTACTCAATAGGAAAGTATATATAGAACCTATACAGAATTGTATGCTGTTGTGGGGAGGGAGGGGGGCAGTGGGGGGAAGGTGTGGGGGATAAAAATCTTAATTTTAAGGAAGTGATTGTAGAACTTTAAAAAAATAATAATAAAAGAAAAAAAGACAAATAAAAAGAAAACATTTTTTATCTATGATAGCACAGGAGATCATGTCCTAGAACTGGAGTCAGAAAGGACTGAGTCCAAATTCACCTCAGACACTGACTAGTTTTGTGGCTTCAGGAAAGTCACAACTTCTGGCTGCCAACAGTAATATGAGGATAATAAGAGAATGTACATCACAGGGTTGTTTTGAGGATTAAATGGAATTTTTGTAAAATTCTTAGCATGTGCCTGAAACAGATAATAAGAGCTTATTTCCTTTCCTTTCTTCCTTCTCCCCAATTAGATTACAAACTCTTTGATGGCAGAGACCATTGGATTTCTATCTTTGATATCAGAAACTTCACTCCCTTTTACCTTCTACAGTGCTACCTCCCTTCAGCACCTATATGAATGCTAAATACATCATGGGACGTCAATAAATATTTACGGAATCAAATTGATTTTGACTTTTATGATCAATTACCCTCCGATGTGATCCTCGTTGCTTCCAAGTTAAATTTAAGTTAAACTGACTTTCCATTGTACCCTATGGTCTAGTCCTTCCCACAAAGACTGTCGGCTTATATGGACAGGGTCCCATCCTGGGGACCTAATTGAAAGGAATCATTATATCTCTTTGTTTTTTGTCATTACCCTGAAAACTCTGGGGAAGTCTCTAGGAATAAAGCCTAGGTATGACATCACTCGGTTTACCCAAATGTGGGTAAAAATACTCAATTCTCACAGTCATTCTGTGTACAATGTGGATATCAAGTACGGAGCATCCACAAACAAATTCAGAAATATAATACTCAAATAATTCATTACACTCTAACCCACCAAGATAAAGAAATGTAGGGCAATTGCTGAACAAATATTCCCCATTCACTTTAGAATTTCACTGAGCAAACAGCTCACAGCAATAGCAGAGCTGGCAAGGTTGAAGGTTCAAGGCTTGCTTCTTGCTCCAATACAATTTTAATCCTTGAGGTTGAGTATCTTCTTTCATCTCCCCAAAAAGTGATATTCAGGATATCTTTTCCATTTTGGAGGTTGGTGCCTAAAAACTGGAACTCAAAATCTCATCCTTGGTTTACCCATGAGTTAACTTCCAAAACTGGTGCTCTCTGAAATCTCTCTTCTCTAGCTAGAAGGACAGAGTTGTGGATCACGCTTCATAGGGAATCCAAGATGCTCCTGTCTCCATAGGAGATTGGAGCTCAGAAATGGTGACATTAAACTCCCCTCTCAGGTCATAAGCAAACACACAATAAGTCCTCTGCTCCCAGAGGGAAGAAGAAGTGTAATGAATTATTTTCATGTCTTATGTTCCTATATGTTCATGAATGTCTGTTGGGAATTGAGTAACTTCCTAATGCTAGGCTTTGGGGAGAGGGTTGGCCTCTGAGTCTCAATTATATAGCAGTTCTAAATCACTGCTAGGCACTAATTATAGGCCTTCTCAGAGTGCTTGTCTACCTTTATACTTGGTGACCCTCAGACAAATGTCCATGCTTAGTAATCTTATTGGGGGACATAGACAAATTGATTAGGGACTATTCTGACCAACTTCCCTCTTACACCAGAAAACACACTGAGGTATTTAAAGAGAGTAAGTGCCCCTTTTAACAAAGATGGATAATGACCATGAAAAGATCTTGGAGAAGACAAAAATCTTCCACTTTTCTTAGGATTCTAATGGTTGGTTATAGCATCTGCCCATAGGGTTTAACATCCTTCCCAACAACACTTTTCTAAAAGGTAAGTCTAGAGTGGTGGAGTCATTTTTCTCTGGCAAGAAAAGTCAGTTTAAATTTAAAGCAAGAGGAGAGAAAATGTGCTAATACACCGCAAGCCTGGCCATTGCTATTCATTAGGAAGCCCCTTTGCAATGGTAAAGCCCAATCTTGCATGAATTTGCAAAGGATTGTCCTTATACTAACATTCCACAGCAGTGATAAAAACATGGGAGCAAATCAGCCACGGCCGATTTGTTTTACTTTTCTCCCTTTAGAATTCCTGTAGAAATAGGTATATAAAAGCTGTCCCAAAAATGTTAGTGAAGTTTTAAGCTTTAAACTGTATGTTCCTATGGATAGCAGTGTTAAAATATACAAATCTCTTTGGAGACTCCAGCGTTAGGGAAACCTCTGTGACTAGAATTCAGAGATTTTGTGAGTCTGAAGAATTCAGTGCCTTTACCCTCAAGCCATAGAATCTCTCAGTTGCATACCATGTGAGTCACAACCTCTGACATCTTTAACTAGAATAGCAAATGGCTGGGAAGACAACCAAGATGGAATATTAGCAGCCACCAGAGAGCTGAGCTGGAATGCTGACTCCAACCACAAATTGGTACGCACAATTTATGTTTTTCATTATGCTCTCTGCTGCAATGCTGCTGTCTAGCATTCCAATGCACAGTCAGACTTATATTGAATTCGATTTTTAAAAAGCCTCACCCTACATTTGTAGAGTGTGAAGGGTCAGGCAGAAATCAACAAAACCCAGGAAATACAAAGGAAAAACCAGTTTTCTATTCCTTGTTGTTAGAAATGTGGTAACTGAGTCAACAGAATAATCTGTTGTATATTAAAGATGCACAGTCACCCTGACTGCTAAAATCCCCCAGTTGGCTGTTTAGGCAAAGCCTTTGATTATACTTTAAGTATACTGTGTTCTTCTACTGTTTGGTGCTCAGGAGGCCTAGCACCTCTGGTGTGAGAGCTTGCTGAGCCTTCGTCAGGGTTGCTCATCCATCTTTGGGGCCCACCTTTCACCCAAATCTCACCAATGGCTCTAATAAGCAGTACCATGCCCACTGGTCATACCCTGGAAAAACTGTCTCAGCAGATGGGTTAAAACCATGTTGAGGGTGACTGACCAGCTTCAGACCTTTTGCTGAGTTAGAGGGGTGTCTGCTCTAAGCATGTGAAGCCTCCTCCCCCAGTAGAATGGGTGGAATGAAATAATTTGTTCTGACAGCTATGAAGGAGGCTGAAGCAGGCACTGTGGAACTCTTAGAACTTGGTTAGACATCAAAGACACCAAGGTGCTCCACTGCATCCTGGGCATCAGTAATAATCTTGACATTTTTCCTGCCACTGGAGTTTGATGACTCTGAAAAAGAGTGAGGTTGATGATTTTATGCAACTCTGCCTTAACTTAAGTCCAATTGATGCGCAAGTCAAGATATCATCCCATGATGCTGTTTGTCCTCTCTGAAATGAAGGATAAAACATTGTTTCCCCATTTAACAAGACTGTCTGTCTATCTATTTAGATATACGTGTATGCTCATATACATATTTCTAGAAATAGAATACTTAATTGTTTAACATATACACTCATATCTGCTTGTCTTTACCTTATCATTCAAGGCCCAGACTGGCTAAAGATAAGCCAAAGTAAATAATAGGAATCAAGAAAAGATCTGTGTGATATGATGATGCAGAAGACACTGGTCTGAGATGAAGCCCCAACTCAACCACATAGAACTAAATGACTTGGGGTAAGTAATTTAAGCCTCATTTTTCCTATCTGAAAAATATAGAATACAATATCGATTCCATCTGCCTTCCAAGGTTGTTGCAGAGACCACATGAATGAAATAATATTGTTAGGCACTTCAACTTACAGTGCTATATAACTTTAAAGTGTTATTATTGCTTCCTAATCTTGAAACTGAACTGTAATCTTTTTGCTAAACCATAAAAAGTACTGAACAACCGAGTTCCACATGATCACTATTATTACATAAATATAATAGGTGTTGGGATTAGTCACAATTCTATAGCTGTAACATAAATAACTTGTGCATGAGTGAAATAGGAACTGGTTACATGGAATAACTTAGAGACAAGGAAGCATCCTTTTCCCCTGAATATTTGTCATTGTTTGGTCATGTCAGTCATATCTGACTCTTTGTGAGCCTAATTGGTATTTTCTTGGCCAAGACACTGAAGTGATTTGCCATTTCCTTCTCCTGCTCATTTTACAGATGAGGAAACTGAGACAAATAAGGGTAAGTGACTTGCCCAGTATCACACAACTAGGAAGTATCTGAGGCCAGAAGGTAAGCACTCTATCCACTGGGCCACCTGGCTGGCCCATATTCCCCTGATTATAGCTCTCCTTGGACTTGTATATAAACTGTGACCATGCCAACATTTATCTGCTTAGTGCTGATATCTTTATTAGGAAGAATTATAAAGATATGCATTCTTGCCTTCACAACATTGTTGCGCCCAATATCAAGAAAAATGACTTCCAGATGATTGCGATCCAAGATGGTGGCTACTTGATGTTGCTCCATGTCGTGGGAAGGAAGGTTGAGGGATCTGTGTTTGCGTGAGGTTGACCTTGATAAAGAGACTGAGTAGAGATCCTGCCAATGGTACTGTCAGTCACGACAGAGGAGGGTAGCTTCCACAGTTAAGGTCATGACAAAGAAATTGGTCCCTATAGGAACTGGTGGCTGCTGCTGCAGCAGTCAATACCCGGAACCTGAAAAGACCTTTCCCGTCCTCCCCAACTCATCCTAGCTGGGTACCTGCTTTACTTCTTTGAGGTTTTATTTATTTTTTCCCCTCAGTCTGGGGAGCATTCCCCTCCCCCACATTAAAACAATCATATATCTCCTCTAACCCTTTTGGACAAGGTGGGGGTAAAACTTTTCTCTTTTTCTCTCACCTTACACTATAATTCTGGTTGAAGAGAGAGATGGGGGCTCCTTGAGATTTTTTTTCTTTTTTATTATTCCACCTGAAAGCAGGAAACTGTCAATTTTATATTCTGTCAAAAACTCTGTGCCCCCTTTCCCAACCTATCCTATCTGGTCCCCTGAATTCCCTGAAACTTACCCAGTAATACTCTCCTTCTAATAGGGAATCAGAAACGCTTTCCCTTTGACTACCTGTGTTTCTCCATCCCACCCCCAAGTCTCTGAAATGTGAGGATTGGAGTAGGGTTAGTAGGGGCACTAGTCTCCTCCTAAGTCATCCAGAAGAGTCCTTAGTACTCATGGATCCCTCCCCTCCTACCAGTGTTCTCCCTAACAAGTTTGTTAAACTCAGATTTGAATAAAATTACAAGTTTAATGTGAAAAAAGAAAAACAAACCAGCAAAGTGGATGGGAGCAATAAGAAGATGCAGAAAAGGAGGGCAAAATTGAGGAATCTAGACCAAACTTGGCTTTCTTCAGAGTTTACATGGGGCTTGTCCTACCTACATCATCTACAAAGTACACTGAAGAAACAAGATTATGAATTATTTCCATGAATGATTTTATATAAGATAAGAAAGTAATTTTCATCTGCTTAGAAGGAACAGTGTGATAGTGTACTAGCAAAGACCCTGCTTTCACAACTCAAGTCTCTTTCGTACCTTTTCGCTAGATGTAATAAAGTAGAGGTTGGGAGACTGTAGTATTTGTGAATGTGGAAAAATGCCTTCTGCCTAGAGGTACTGGACCAGGCATCCATGCTTTCTGAATCCTATAGTCTTAGAATGTTAGCACTGAGATATCTTAGAAGCCATTTAGTTAACCAGATCATTTTACAGGTGATGAATCTGGATTCATCTGGGTTGTTGAATCTGGGTTGTGCTGGTAAATGTTTAACAAGCGTCTTCTACCCAAATAATTACCAATGATACTTTTTTATGCTTACTCTGCATTATTAATATTTTCTTTATCACTTTCTTAGGAGCAGATAAGAGGTATCAAACTCAAATAGAGAAAAGTTTGTTAAATCACACATAAGGATCTCTGATGGCAGCATGTTGACTTAGAAAACCACAAATTACCAACAAGTATATTTTATCATATTCTTATTTATTTTGTTAAGTATTCCTAATTACATTTTAATCTCACTCAGGACAAACTCATAAGGGCCAAGTGTTTGACACTTCTGTTCTACAGTCAAAAAAGTAATAAACCAAATACTGATATTACACAATAAATTGTAAACAATCAACAGACAGAAGATATTAAAATTAAGGAGGATTGGGAAAAGGCTTCCTATATTAGTTGGGAATTTAGTTGGGATTTGAAAGAAACCAGGGAAGCCAAGAAGTAGAGGTGAGAAGGGAGATCATTCCAAGCATGGGGGACAGCCAGTCACAATGCCCAGAGTAAGGAGATGGAATTCTTTGTGGTAGAAAATTCAAGGAGGCCATTGTCACTAGTTCACAGAGTGAGGGAGGGAAGAGGAAAAAGGGAGGAAATTTTTCTTGTGATGCTGTATGACTGTGATTCATGAGACACCAAATTTAATTCTTACATTTGTAGGATGGCCAATAGAACGGCACATGGCAGGCATGAGTAAAGTATAATGTTGAATTACTTAGGATATAAGAAAGGGGATTCATACCAGTGAAGGTCAGGCAAGAGGCCTGTGAGGTCCCATCTAATTCTGATGTACTGTTGGAAAGAAATACCATTTGCTAAGTACTGAATTCAGCTCTGGGTGCCATATTTAAGAAGACTGTTAACAGACTAGAGTGTTCCACAAGATGATGAGCAGGAGGGAGATTATGGGAACTGGTTAAAAAAATTGGGAATATTTTATCTAGAAAAGAAGAGACTTGGAGGTGGGAGGAGTCATGATAAGAACCTTCAAACCACTGAAAGATAATCAAGGGGTTAAACTTGTTCTGTTTGATGCCAAAGAGCAGGTTTCTGAGTAGAACAGGTGGAAATTGTAAATAAGCAGATTTTGGCTTGAGATAAGGAGAAACTTCCTAATAATTAGAGCTATCTAAAAGTGAAATGAATTACCTTGGAATATAATAACCATCTGATATTACAGCTTTTGTATTAGAGCCTGAATGGCCACTTGAGGATTTAGTTCAATTTAATTTTCCTGGAGACAACTAAGGTTAAGGGATTCGCCCAGGGGTCACATAGCTAGTAAATGTCGGAGGCAAGATTTGAACTCAGATCCTCCTGAGTCCAAGGCCAGTGTTCTATCCACTATACCACTTACCTGCCACTCCTTCAGGGTTTTATAGCAAGATTTCTAGGCAGGTACAGGTTAGACCAGATTCTCAAAGTGTACCTCACAGACCCTTGGGAGTCTATGAAATTAAAAGAATCCCTAAGCCTCTTCCAGGGGATCTGTGTGATCAAAAATACTTTCATAATAATAAATATTATGATGTTATTTTCTTATTAAAATGATATTCCCTTTTCCAACCACATATCTGTGTGAGATCAGATTTTCTTCAACCAAAACAACATATCACAACGTACTGAATATAGAAGCAAATATAAGAATTCAGCTGTTTTTTATTAAGCCAGATTTATTTTATTTATTTATTACTTATTTATTTATTTATTATTTATTTATTTATTGTTTATTTATTAAGAGATTTGCAAAAATATGTAAAAACACTGCCATTCTTCTCAATAGATTTTTTATTTTTGAAAATATAGGTCAGATATTTTTATAAAATATTATGTTAACATATAATGGGTATATAGATACTTTTAAATGAATGAATAAATAGATATTTTTAATGGATTAGTTTTAATTTCTAAATAAGTATATCCCACATACACAAAAGCTCTTTGTGGTCCTCAAGAACCTTTAAGAATGTAAAGGTATTGTCAATAATTATTCGATGTAAAGGGGTCCTGAGACCAAACAGTTGACTTCTTAGGGCTCTTCCAACTCTGAGACACTGATTGCCAAATACCTTCATGAGGGCAAGATAATTACTGCCTTTATTAGTGAATATAATGAACCTATAATTCTCTGGTAAAAAATGAATGAATGAATGAATAAATGAATATAAAAGCTTGTGTTTATAATATGTGTAAGTATACTGAGAACTGGGGATATAAATGGAAAAATAAGAAAGTTCTCTCAAGGAGTTCAAAATCTAACAGGAGACAATATATATTGGAGGTTTAAGTTGCAGGGAGAGCTTTGGTGGTCTTTAGAATGAAGCTGCAGGACAGATGCTAAGGCCCGGTGGTCCTTAGGGACAATGGCAGAACAGATGCTAAAGCCTGGTGGTCCAGATGGCAATTAATCCAATTTGGTTGGCATGTAGTATACAAACACATCTTTAATGTCTTCTCAATTGATAAAACCAGTCTGTTTCTGATGTTGAATCATTTGACAGTGCCAAAGATTTTGGTGCCGAGAAATTTCTTTTCTAGGTCTTCAGTAGGTTTGGCAGTGCCAGCACAGGCAGTTACCAGGTCTGTTCCTCCACTGGAGTGCTCTCCAAGACTTTGGTAGAAGGATAGTTCTTTAGATGTGGTGGGTGATGCGACTATTCCTAGGGCTATTGAGCAACTATCTTTGATGATGATGAAATGGAGGGTGGTGATCATGGTGTTGGTCCTTGTCCATGTCCTTTCTTTCCTTCAAGTTGCCTCTCCTCTGGCTGAATCTCCAGTTCTCTTATAACCGTTGGTTAGTGTTTGATGGTGGCAGTAGTGGCAATCTTGGTGCTACATCTCCATAGGGGTTGCTTCCTTGGACAATGGCCTTAGGCTGTGATTGGTGGCCTAGGAGGTGCTATTACTTACAGGTAATTAACATGCCTATTTTAATAGCCTTGAATACATAAGGTAAATCCACAATATTAGCTTAGACAATTTTCAAAATGTCTTAAGTAGTCTAAAGCTAGAAGATAAAACTGAGCTGATAATGAAGACCTACCAACACAGCCAAATAGGGATTCTAATATAAGTATTTGTTAACTTTTGTTAGTAACAAGAACACAATAAGGAAAAGACATGTGACCATTTAGGCAGGAACAGAACCATTGCCAAATTATGTGCACAAATAATCAAAACACCTCAGGAAAGCACTTGATAGCTAAATTACAGCAATTAGCTAATACATTTATCCAGACACTCATAATTATTTTCCACTGTCTAATTGAGGAGGGTGTTAGGGATGAAAAATAAAGTGCCAGTTGCCCCCATGCCAATACTAACTGATAATGAGTTCTAAACTGCTGCACTTAGTAAGTGTCTGGCAAAGGAGATCAGAAAAGTCATGGAATCCATAAGATGAAAAGTCATAAGCCTAGGCTACTTTATTGGTAAGAGCAAGAGGGGGGACACATGAGATCTTCAGAAGGTGAAGAAGAAATAGTCTTGACAATTTGGACCTAGGGTTTGGATGTTGAGACTCAGTCAGATGGGGGTACAGTAAGTACTAAAAGTGATTTGTAAACATCTGAAGGAATCAGAGAAAAGAAGCAAGCAGCAAACAGCTGGGTTTTATAACCCATCAATCATACCCAGAAAAAAAAGTTTGGATAGAAATACCACACTGGGCAAAAATACCAAGGACTCATATAAGAGTAAATTGGAAATTACTTCATGTCTAAGTTCACAGAAATGGGACTAGCTCCACAGACTAGTGGGGCTGATCATCCCCTTTGCTGATAGCTCTGGAGAGGATTTATGGTGACCATGTGTATGATAACATAGAAACTCTTTGGTCTGGCACTTAAAGCCCTTTGCAATTTGGTTCCCATCTACTCTTGCTATGGCATAATACTTTATTTCACATATTTGCTGATCCAGGGAAATTGAACTGATTATTCCTCGAGACATGACATTCTATTTCCTTTGTGCCATTGCCCATGGGCTACCCCATGTCTGGAATTCATTCTTTTCTCATATCGAACTTGAAGCATCCCTAGAACCTTTCAAAGCATAGTTTAGATACCACATCCTACATGTGGCCTTTTCTGATCCCTCTAGTTATGAAAACTCTCCAAATAATTTTTGTATTACTTAATGTATAATTTGTATTTACTTACTTATATGTCACAGGACTTCAGAAGCCAATTTTTGCGGATGGATAGGAAATTCTCATCCCGACCTTCTTAGTTGAGAATCTTGCCTCGTATTTAATGAAAAAATTAAAGATATTCACTAAATGCTCCCTCTTCCTCCTTCCTCCTCATCTCATATCACCCAGATGCCCTCTGGCACCATCTCCTTTCCCCCTTGCCTCACATGATGAGAAAGCCCTTCTTACAAAAGCAAATCCCTCTGCATGCCCAAGGAATGCCATTCCATTTTATCTTCTCTAGCATGTTGCCCCCTCTATCATCCCTAATTCCCTCGCCAATCTTGAATTGCTCCCCATTGACTGGATGTTTCCTATCACCTACAAACATGTCCATGTCCATTCCCCATGTTAAAAAACAAAACAACCTCATTTAATGCATACGTACATCCCCCACTATTAATGTCGCATGCCTCTCTTCCCTTGGAATTAAACTCATTAAAAAAACTGCCTACCTTCTTTCCTATTACTTTTTCCTAGCTTTTGGCTTCCAAGTCTGGCTTCCAACCTTGTTTTTTCAGCCAAAATTGCTCTTTCCAAAGTTACTAAAAATTTCTTAATTGCCGCATCTATGGGTGTTTGTTTAATCCCTTTCTACCATGAACTTTGACATTTTGACATTACCAATCCATCAATCAGTAAATGCTTATTAACTGCCTACCCATCCTAACCACTGGGGATACAAAAAGAGGCAAAGGACAGTTGCTCTGCACAAGGAGTTTACACTCTGTCAACCATCCTTTGCTTCTTTATACTCTATTACATTCAGGTTTTCCTGAGACTACCTTCTCCTGTTTCTCTTACACATCCAACTGCTTTTTCTCAATCTTCTTTGCTGGATTTTCATCCAAGTCGTGCCTGCTAACTGCAAATGTCCCACAGGGTTCTGTCCTGGGCACCCTCTTCTTCTCTACACTATTCACTTGGTGATCTCCTCAGCTCAAATGGGTTAAATGATCATCTCTAGGGTATGATTCTCGCATCTACTTTTCTAACTCTAACCTCTTCATTGACCCGCATGTCCAACTACCCATTGGACAGAGTAGTTTTACGTAGTGACTGAAAGGTACCAAAACAACTATTTGTTAACCTAATAAAAGCAATAGGGATTTCTGCTTTCTTCCCAGGGTGTGCAGCCAGGACATGACAGAGAACATCCCTAAGACGTGTTACCAACTTCAGGTGATTCATATAGGCACAGATTATATTCTAAGAAGAAGCCTTGCTGAAATTATGAAGTAAAAATAATGAAGACTATCACAGCACATGTGATATTTTCATCATTTCTGCCTATCAAAGGCAAAAGAATGAGAAATAAGAGGCAAATTTGAGAAGTGACCATTTGATTAGGAAAATGTTTTGTCAGAGGATGGGATCTGAATTTCTAAACCCCAACTTTAAAAAAGAGTACTGGATGAATGGATTCAGATCTTGCCTTTGTCATTGCCTATATGTCCTTGGGAATGGCAACTTTAACCTCTCTGGCTCTCAGGGGTGTTTGACTTAATGACCTCTAAGGCCCCTTTTATTCTCTGTATTTTATCTTACCTAGTATTTTCATTCTAAGGATAAAGTTCACCTGCCAAAGGTTGATAATAATATATCTGTTTTGTAGTCTTTCAAAGTAAATTAGAAGGGCTTTAAATTAAAAATGGAAAGAGGGAAGGAGAAAATTACCTATAAACATATTCATTATGTGAAATGTCCAGAATAACTGCAATGTAGGAACAAAAATAATATACAGAGGGGATGAGAAAGGAGCAAATGATAAATTCCATGACCTCATGTCTAGACACGATTGTGCAAAAAGGGTAATGAGCAAGATGAACTGAGGATCCCAACAAAAGGAGGACATCATAAATATCACCAAGTTTTGGTAAAATGAAATCTACAACTAGAATATGGTTTTGGAAGGTTAGATCTTAGTCAAAAGAAATAGGAGAGATAGCATAGTGGAGGAGGGGGACCTGTGAAGAGTTACAGGCTCAAATTTTGCCTTAAAAAGAGTCAATCACGTTAGGAAATGTAGGAATCAGCAGGGGAAAGAAAGGTAGAAAGCTTTGGGGTGAAGGTCAGAGGAGGTAGAGAAAGAAGGGAAATGGTCATTATACTTGTTTTCCTATACTAGGGCTCAATAAACTATTCTTTTAATGCCCATTTTTGTACTGTCTGTGAGCTAAGGATTTTTTTTTTTCATTTTAAGATAGTTTTACTGTATTTAAAAACGTAAAGCCCATTTGTAACTTGCTGGGTGTAAAAAAACAGGGGCAGGCCAGATTTGGCCCTTGGGTGTTAAGAAAACAGATCTATTGTGCCTGATACAAAAGGGCAATAGAGTGGCAATGTGTTCAGCTGTTTTCCAGTCATGTCTGATACTTTGGGACCCTATCTGAGGTTTCCTTGATAAAGATACTAGAGTGGTTTGCCATTCACTTCCTCAGCTCATTTGACAGATGAGTTAACTGAGGTAAACAGGGTTAAGTTACTTGTTCAGGATCACACAACTAGGAAGTGTAAGAGACTGAATTGGAACTGAGGAAGATAAGTCTTCCTGACTCCAGGTCTGAGCTTCTACCCGCTGTACCACTAAGCTGCCCCTACAGTAGTGAGGGGATATATTTATTCAAACATTTGTTAGTGTTCTCTTTATACATTCTAAGGAAAAACCAAGTAAATGAAAAATGTCTGCTGTCTAGAACAGTGGCATTCAAAATGAGGGTCACATATTTTCAAAAGACTGTGGCATGATCCCAGTGTGGCTGTAGTATGAACCCAAATGGTTTATGATCAACCAAATGGAAGGTAGGAAGAAGGGTAACATCTTACCTTTCCCATGATAGCCAGGCTTGTTTTGTTTTCAGTGCTTACTATGTAGTAGACACAATGCTGAGTTCTGGGTAGAGAAAGACAGACCAAAAACCCATGATCTTTGCTTTCAAGAAGCCCAGATTCTAATGGAGGAGACAGCATGTAAATAATTAAACACATGTACAAGAAATATACAGAATAGATAGAAGGTGATATCATGGAAACAAAGAACATGAGCTTGGACAGACTTCAAGAGACAGTGACGGACAGAAGGGCCTGGGGTGTTTTGGTTCATGGGGTCATGGAGAGTTGGACGTGGTTGAATAACAAAAATCTTAGCAGTAAAGGCACCAACAGCTGGGGAGGCTAGGAAAGGCCTCTTGCACTAGGCAGTATTTGAGGCCAATCTTGAGAGAAGTAAAGTATTCTAGACATGGGGGACAACCAGTGCAAAGGCATGGAACAGAGAGATGGCACATCATGTATGAATAGCAGTAAAACAGGCCAGTGTGGCTGCAATTCTGAGTGAGCAGAGGGTACTTCAGGTCTAAGAGGGCTGGAAAGGAAGAAAGGGCCTGGGTTAGGAAGGGTTTTAAATGCCAAATGGAGACTTTTATATTTGATTCTGGAGCTAATAGACTCTAGAGTTTATTCTTTAGGAGAGTGATTTCTAAATTATGGCCCTAGAAATTGATGAATTAGTTTATCAAGACCTATGGCAGGCATGGGGGAAGAATATTACATCTGGAGTCAAAGGACGTGGGTTCAAATCACAGCTCCGCCATTTACTGTGTTACTTTGGGGAGTTAATTAATCTTTCTGGGCCTCAATTCATCTTAAATGAGGGGTTGTACTAAATAAACAGTAAGATGCCTTTTATCTCTAAATCTGTGCTGCTATGACTTACCCATTGTTACATAAGAGGTAAATGCAGGAGGCAAAATTTAAACCCAGTTCTTCCTAACTCTAAGCTCGGAATTCTATTCATTGATCACCTGCCTTTCCATACATGTATGGATAGATGTACACACACACACATACACACACACACATACATACACACTCAAATTTTATATTCTGCTGGATATCATTACATGGAAAACCAGTTTGGCTACAAAATCTGATTACACCCAGAAAAAAAGCCAATTTTATTGTACAGTATATCAAGACATATGTTTTAAGGCCTTTTTACTATGGTCTGGTTTTATCACAGATATTATTATTAATATGAGTGCTGGTCTAACACCTACTCATAGCTATAGAAAATTATTGTTCTTATGCTAAAACTATTCAGTGTGCAATTAGGAAGGGCTAACAAAAACCTGTGAAACAATTAGAGACAGAGTTTTCTCTTGCTGTGTTTCTGTCCACTAAAATCCCAGGGCTAATTTTATCAGCCTGTATCATTTTTTGAAAGTATATGGATTGTTAGGGTTATTTTCTTCCTTTCTTTCTTTTAATGGAAAAAAAGTAATGCCAAAGCTATAAATTCATTGGAGGAAAAGGTAACTAGAAACACATCTGTTTATACTTCATAAATCTCAGAAACAGATTTAATTGGTCTGGGGAATAAGGCTGGGACCATTGATGATAATTTCCTGGTCACGAAAATACAAAACAGAATCAAGGTATCTGCTGGAAAATGCAGATCTGGTCAAGAAAGTTGCATCCATTAGAATCAATGTTCATTCTTTGCCGATAATCATTTCCATACTATTGCTAAATAAGTTTTCTTCAGTTAACTCTTAGGTTGTATTTGAGTGCCTCATTTCATTCTAATCCTTAAATTATCAGACTAATCTTATTCAGCCAAAGTATGACCTTGCCTATAGCCTTAAGAGCACCAGTGGAAGCAGGGTTGATATTTTGCACAGTACCTCACCTATCATGCCACAGCTTGCCAGAGGGGCCAACTACTGTCTTCTATAGAAGTAATGGTATGGATTGTAGTCATGTGTCCTTCCACAAGGCCAAAATTGTTATGAATGACCTTGGCCAAGGAGGCCAAACAATTAGTAGTACAGGAGGCATTACTGACGATCTTAAGGGAATTATCATATTTCCCATGGTTCACTCCCATAGCAAACACTGGGCCATCAGCAGAAGGGGCAGAGATAATGATCCACTTGGCTCTACATTTCAGGTTAGCCCTAGCCTTTTCCATGGTGATAAAGATCCCAGTGGACTCTACAAGATACTTGGGTCCAGCATATGGCTTTTGCATTGAACACTAGCTTTTCGTTCTCAGCCTTGACAGTGCCCTTGCACTTGGTGGAACCATATTGAAAAATATAAATCATATAGTAGAGGTCAATGAAGGGGTCGTTAATGATCACAATGTCTACTCCATCTGAGCTGAATGCAGCCCTGGTCACCAGGCACACAATCCAGCTAAATCTGTTGACTCTGACCTTCACCATCTTGTTGCAGGGATGCAACTGATGCAACCTGGCATGGAGCTTGGAAGAGGAGTTGAGAGCCAAAAAATACTTTTTTAAAAGGATATGGACAGTTTAATTATTTGACTGTAATTTTAAATTTGGAGTAATTCTAAATTGTTATTCAGAAGAGTTGGGTCGTTTAAACGATTGAATATCAGCAGTACATCAATAAAGCTACCCTACTAAAGTCACTCCAATATGGACTGTTCCCATTTATTGTCATTTTTGCTGATTTACTTGGGGGGGGCAGTAGGTAAAATTCCAAAGCTATTTAAATGTGCATTTCTTGTTTTTAACGATTTAGACTATGTTTTCATGTAGTAATTTATACTTTGCAAATTTATCTTTTGGAAACTGTTGTTCATGGCCTTTGACCACTTATCCATTGAGCAAAGGCTCTTAGTATTATATAGTTGTGTCAATTCCCTGTTTATTTTGAATATTACACTATTATTGGTAATAATGCAAATTGTTTCTCCACTCTTTTCCTTGTACAAATCTCTACTTTTCCAGTTGAGTGTGGAACAGAAGGAATTTCATATTGTGAAAGTCTTGATGTTTCTGTCATACTCCTTTCCCTTTTTTACACCTTACACACACAGACACAGACACAGGCACACACACACACACATACACACACTGCTCTGGATGGGGTGGTGGAGCAGTAGAGATTTTGATTGGGGGTCAGAGAGACAGCCAGCTGGACTTGGAATCAGGAAGATCCAATTTCAAATATCGCCTCAGACACTTGTGAGCTGTGTGACCTTGGGCAAGTCATTTCACTTTTGTAAATCTGAATTTCCTTATCTGTAAAATGGGCATACTAATAGTACCTATCCCTCAGTATGTCTTACAAACTTTTTAAAGTACTAAATAAATATTAGCTAAACTATGATAATAACTTCTCATTGCTGGGATGGACCATTGAATGTATTTGTACTTTTCTATAATGGGTTATCTGGGAGTATACGAGATCAGAGTTTCCCCCTAGCTATCAGAGATAGGAGACCATGGCTGTGGAAATCACCATCCTTCTGAGTTCCAGAGTTCCTTTCCCCAGGATGCAGACTCCAGAGTTTCTATCTATAAGCATTAGTCCCACAAAAAGTATGAATTGTGTGATTACATTCCTTTTCTAACTACACTCATAGTCTATTTTGCCCAGAACTACTAGATACAAATTAGTTCTACATCTAGGAAGAATTTTGCAGTTAAAGAATAGTGGGCTCACAGTTTTTTGATAGATGCTTTTGTATGTTTATAATCTATTATAGATTAATATCAAATTAATATCAAAGATATATGACTGGCCTTCTTAAATACATACAGTTAAAAAAACAAAGTATTAGCTAGTGGGTATTCAGTGCTAATTTTCACTGGATAGACACAAACCTACATTTTCATCAATAACAAGTTGGTACCACCCAGTAGAGAAAGGTAGACATGAGAAATAGAAGAAGGTTGCTGATTCTCTGATAACTACCTAGAATACAGTACTCATGTCACACATCTGTCCTAGTGAAACACACGCAGATTGCTAGGGTGAGCACTGGATTGCCCTAGTGAATAGTTCTCAGGGGTACCTGGTGGTGAAATTATCCACATTTGTATACAAAGATAGGAAAGAGCTTGCATAAAGGTCAATGAGGGTGACAAAGACTTCTGGAAGACAAATGAAGTCTTGATGGGTACCAGACATCACATTCTGGGCATGGTCCTTATTGGAGCATTTCCCAGTGATCCAAGGTCCTTACTTCTTTGTGTTGATATTGTTTTTTATCTTAATTTGCACATTTCTATATAGATATGTTAGGGTAGCTAGGTAGTTAGCACCAGGCCTGGATTCAGGAAGTACTGAGTTCAAATCTAGCCTCAGACACTAGCTGTGTGACCCTGAGTAGGTCACTTAATCCTGTTTGCCTGAGTTTCCTCATCCGTTAAATGAACTGAAGAAGGAAATGGCAAACCACTGTCTTCGCCAAGAAAACCCCAAGTGGGGTCATGAAAAGTCAGACGTGACTGAAATGACTCAACAATATTTTCATTTTAAAGTCATTTTGATTAGATTTTTTTATACTTCAGGCAAATATAGTTTGACCATTTATTTTTGGCTACATTTGATCCAAGCCACAATTCAGAAATCCAAGTATTTTTCTCAGAAATCATCTTCTTACTCAGATCTTTCCTTCTTGTCTTAATGATGCTGCTGCTTTTCCACCTCCCGAACTAGCCTGCCACAGACCATGCCCCAGAAGAGCTAAGCTAATCAGCTCTTTACTCCAAAGAGCCAAATGTCCTCATCTTTCCCTGGCTATTAGGCGCTGTGTGTGTGTGTGTGTGCACGCGCATGTGTGTGTATCCCCTGCTTCTCTCCCCTTCTCTTTCTCATGTAATGGGGCTGTGGTGCATATTGAATGTCTCACACAGCATCTCTCCACATGGAGGAGGGTAGAGAATTTGCTTTTGGGGAAGCCAGGATGATATGGAATTGAAGGACCTTGGAGTGACTGTAGAGCATATGTGGACATTCTGTAACTGGTTCTAATTGACTAACCACATGTCGAAAAGGAGGCTTTTTGACTGACTGTAGAGATATTAGAAAAGGTTTATCAACTTCAGTGCCTTCCTTGCTTGGCTTCATTTCATTACTCCTGCTCATGGCATCTAGTGAGGGGTAATAGTGAAAGGGGAAAGGCCAGGAGAACTTTTTCCTTGTGAGGCGATATGACTTTGGGAAAAGACCTTAGTCTTTAACTTTGCTCTTTTCTTTTTTAGGTAAGTGGGATTGGAGTCTCTAATTTTTGTCATTTTGAAAGGACAAGAGGGTGCTCTGGCATCTTGGAATTCCAGATTCTAGATTTCACATCCAGGATAGCATCAAAGAGCCAAGGAGAAAAAACCGACCTTTGAAGCAACAGCCTATTGGTAGCTAAGAAAAAATTTATGGAGAAGAGATGCCACCTTTGGATGCGAAATTATATGAGATCATATATATAATATACACATGTATGTATACATATAATATATACACATGTATATATTAAATATAAATTATATGAGTATATAATCTTCATTAGAATGTAAGTATATATATATATATGTGTGTGTGTGTGTGTGTGTGTGTGTGTGTGTGTGTGTATAATCTTTCCCATTAGAATGTAAGTTGTCTTTTGTATTTGTATCCCCAAGTGCTTATTACATAATAAATGCTTAATAAATGGCTTTTTCATTAACTTCCCAATATCCTTTTCTCTTCTGAAGACTTTACTTTAATGGGGTGCCACTTCTTTCCTCTGGGAACTTTAGTTTCCTGCTCATGGGCCCATGCTTTTTAGATTTCTTCTGATAGTATCATTTATGCCCATATTTATCAGCAGAAGAATTTTCTAGTCATTGGACAGGTCTTTGTCTAATTGTGGGTACATACATTAAGAAGCCAGTATGTTTCTCTAGCTATCATGTCTTTAAATAACTGCCTTAATGCCCTTCAACAGTGAGTCACTAACCAATGCCATTTGTACCTTTTTCCTCTGACCCTTATGGAGTGATTTCTTACCCCATGGCACCTGCAGATTCATAGCATCATTCTTTTGCCGTTAAGTAATTGTTTCCTCTTCAGAGTGTCCAACTTTCTCTTTTGAGGAAAGAGCCTGATACTTCTTTCTTAGCTCTCAGTGTATGGGGCCCCTTTCATATCTTCTCTGGGTACCATTTTCAATTCTTACAGATCAGAATTTCCATTTATCCTTTTGGAAATTTTTTCTCCTTTGCTTTTATATGAAAACCATTCTATCTTCTTAAGGAACAATTTATGCATCAAGATATATTTCATTCATTTTTTATAATTGGAAGTATAGAAGGGTATTTTTTGTGATCCTTTATTTTCCATTCTAGAAAGCAGACAGTTCTGCCCTTAGAATATAAATAGAAGTCACTTAGTTGGGGGAAAAAGGAAAAAGAAATGCAGATGATTTGTGGTTTACTGAGATTTTCTCTGCTCTCCATGCTTCTTGTGAGATCCTCCCTTTTTTTCTCATTGTTTGTATTAAGTCTCCTTGAAAACTTCAGAAAAATGGCCATATGGACAATCTGCCATTGCTGCAACAACCTGAACATAATAAATGCTCAGATTCTTTTTGATTGACAAGGTGTCAAAGATACATTACAAGGTCCATAATTCTATCCATATGGGCACTGTCCCTATAAATGAGCATTACAAACAATTTGTGTCTTGGGAGTCCATCTTCATAAGTTGCTACAATGTCCAAAATTGAATTGCCTGATATACAACTCTCAGATGATGCTTTTCCAAATTTACGCAGGCTGGTTCTTGGATGACAAGTTTCCCTAAACATATATTTGAAGGTTTTAAAGCTTGTTAGAACCTTTCAGAGTTTGTCTTCTGCTATAATAGCCTTCAAGAATCTAAGATAACTTTCCAGTCAGGATAAGGCATAAAAATAACTCTTTGGTGGAAGTGATAATATCTGTGTATATACATAGTATATATATATGTATGTTATGTGTGTGTGTATATATATATATATATGAACATATATTTATGCAACCTTCATATATACACATACATATGTATCACACATATATACCTATATAGTTAGAGAAATTTTCTTTTGGACAAACACTTCCAACAAAAATTCAAACATATTCCTTTATAGAGCACATTACTTGAAAAAAAACACAAAAAAATAGAAAGGATGTGTCCTTTATCTTTCTTTTAGATAAAATTTAAATTTTTTAACATTTTAAAATTTAATATAACATTTTAATTTTTAATATTTTAAATAAAAAATTAAATTTGCATTGATGTCACTTTTTAATTCCTTCCCTCCTAGAAAACCATCCCTCATAATAAAGATGTGCATTTAAGCAAAAGAAATTGACACATTGACCACATCTGACAGTGAATGCTACAACCATGGCTCTAGCCCACCATCATTCTATCAGGAGGAGATATTCTTCATTATGTCATCCAAAATTAATATTGGTGATTTCACTGATCAGAAATCTAATGTCTCTTTATATCTCTTTTTAACTTTGGCAACATGGTACCAATTTTGACTAGTAAACAAGTTTTGAAAGCTATTTGTAAGTTAAATTTCATCAGTAGAATGGAGATCTTTGTATGCAAGTACTTATAACTCTTCAGCTAAAAGGGCTTTGGTAAGCAGAATATTACTATTAAGTAGCACAGGAATACACATTGAAGCTCCCTTGAAAGTTAATGTTGAAGTTGGACATTTTTCAAGTAAACAATTGAATTGAACTTTGCTGAGATCAAAGAGGTATTATTGTTAACCTCCACAGTTAACTTAATTCTGGCTAGGTCTTTGTTTTCATTCATTTAAATACTGAATGCTGTCAAATTCCTGTACCTCAAGTTCAAAGAGAAATGAATGATCCAGTAGAAGATGCATCTTAATGGAAGAGGAAGAAAAAATTCAGTATTCAAAAAATATTTGTAGAGGAAGCCAAGAAATGTTGGTCCTGAGCCTACTAGTGAATGAATTTAGTCTCAAGTGATAGGAAGTGCATGACCCAGAGGCATAACTGAGTCTTAAAAAAGAATGATTTTGAAAGGTTTATAAAAGTCATTCTTGATCCTAAAAGGCTTTTAATTGAGAATGTTTCCCAATATCAGAAGGGTAGCTAGGTGTTTCAGTAGATAAAGTGCCAGGTCTAGAATCAGGAAGACTTGAGTTCAAATCTTCCCTCAGACACTTAATAACTGAGAGACCCTAGTTAAGTCACTTAACCCTCTTTGCTTTTTATTTTTTTTTGTTTCCTCACATGTAAAACGATCTGGAGAAAGAAATGGTAAACCACTCCAGTATCTTTGCCAAGAAAATCCTAAAGGAGATCACAAAGAGTCTGACACAACTGAAAAATGACTCACCAACAACATGGTATCAGGATATAAAGACAGAGTTACCACAAGTGAAATTCAATTTACCTAACAAATATTTACTAGAAACTTGCTAAAGGTAAGACACTTTCTTAAGTGCTGTGGCCATAAGAATCAAAAGTAATCTGTCCCTGTCCTCACGGTTGTTGTGTTGTCATTGTGTTCATCTTTCATTTTTGAAGAAGACCATGACATCAGAGAAATGATGATATGACTTGCACTTGAACTTGTTTTGAGTGAGGGAGGGCTGTTCAGGTCACCAACCTCACTTCCTCCTCCTGAGCCATCTGGGTCCAGTGACCAAGCATTCATCAGGATGACTGGAGATGGCCCAGGATGCAATGGCAGACCTTTGTCTTTTTATGCTGGCCTTTTCAGGTACTCACTTAGAGGAAGGTAACACCCATTGAGTGAATAGGCTTCTTTAAGAAGTAGTCAGGGAATGGCCCTTTTAATGAACAAAAGGAAAAATAACTAAATCAAGCTGGGAGGGAAATAGAAACTTACTATTACATTCCAATGATAGAGAAAGGTAAGAGAGAGCTAAAGCAAGTTCAGTCAGTCAACTAGCATTTATTAAGTGCCTACTGTGTGCCAGGCAATGTATTAAGCACTTGGGGATACAAACGCAAAAAATAAATAGTCTCTTTTTTCAAGAGCTCACCATTGAATGGTGGCAACAATTAAGGACAAACAAGACAGAAACGGAATAATTTGAGAGTAGTGTCAGAGAAAGCGTGCTAAGATGGAGGAGTGAAAAAGCCTTCTTGCAGAAGGCAGGTCTTTAGCTGAGCTGATACAAATAAATACAGAATAATTTGAGAGGGGAGGGAGAAGTCACTACTGGGATCATCAGACAGATGGAACATATGGTACCTGAATGGAGTCTTCAAAGAGGTGAAGATTCTGAGATGCTTATAACATGGGAAGGCATTCTAGGCATGTGCATACAAGTGCATGAAGGTGAGAAATGGAATGTTGCCTTTAAGGAAAAGTCACTTTATAAAATAAGTAAAAGATAGCCCTTTTAATATTTAAATTTCTTTCTATAATTGGAAAGCTGGCCCATAAGGTTTCTTAGGGCATATTAAAAATTCTGTTCATTTTTTTTTTTGCTGAGTCGCCTTCCAATAAAAGTTGAATTTTAAAAATATTTCAGGAAACGATTTAATTTGATCTTGATCATTTTGTTTAACTGTGAAGTATTATATTGCCGCAGGATAAGCCTGATGAAAGTATGTTTTTCAAGTCACCTAATCCTTTGCTTTTCATCCATTTTCTTAGGAAAGATACTGAAACAAAAGCAGGCATTCATCATATCTACTGTGACCTCTCAGATTTCTTTATTCACCATATTTCTGTTCACCACTCCACTAATGACTAAATAATCTCCTCGAACAGATATTCAGACCACATCACTGCCTTGCGTAGTGCTCAGATCTGGCTCAGTGAAAGCTTACCCATCAGAATCTCACACTGATGCTTCCCTCCCTTTTCCCTCTTGCCCTTGCAAAAAGACACACCAGATTCAAACTTCAAATCATCTTTCTTCTCTGTGCTATAGCCTGTATATAGTTGATTTGCACGTAGTTGTTGGCATGTTGTCTTTACTTCCATATCTTAGCATGCGCCCATCTATAGTTGACAACTAATAAATGTTTATTGACAGACTGCAAAACCCTTTTCCTGTTTATCTCTCACTTTCAGCATTTTATACAAACTTTCATACTTGCTATCTTTTCTTCCTATTTTTTTATATCTCAGTTCAAGATTCTCAGAGTTCTCAGCTCCTATAGAAAGATTATTATTACTTTAAATATTGTTATCCTCTTTGAAATAGGATCATAAATTGAGGAGAGATAGCCACAACTTATCATGAAATAAATATGTCTTAAAATGTTTAACATGTATTTACAATTGAAGTATCTACTTCTTGCTTTTAAAATACAATTGTATATTGTGATGCCATGAATGAGATATAACAAGGAGAAACTATAGCGTTCAGGATGGAGAAGATTAAAATGCCTGATGACCATGTGGAAAATTCTGTGGGATGTTGAGGGAGGAGAGGATGAAATAAGCAGAGGGGGAAAAGGTTTGTGAGTTACACAGGGTAATCAGATTAAAAATAATAATAATTATCAATTATTAATTAATGGCAGATTTACAGGAGAGCAAGTAGGTTAAGCCAGTTAGATAGCACAGTGGATACATGCTGGGCCAATGAAGCTAAGAAAAAGATTCATCTTCTCAGGTTCAACTTTGTCCTCAGACACAATCTGTGTGACCCAGGACTAGTTACTCAACCCTGTTTGCCTCAGTTTCCTCATCTATAAAATCAACTGGGGAAGAAAATAGCAAACTATACCAGTATCTTTGCCAAGAGAACCCCAAATGGGGTCAAGAAGAATTGGACATAACTGAGCAACAGGCTGGGCTAAAACCTTACTGAAAAGGCAAAGCAGAAAGAAAACCTACATTATGCTTTGATCCAGAGGAAAGCAAAAGAATATTTTCTAGAAGACAGAAAATTATGCAATTTTGAAGAGACAAGGTACAAGTGAATAACATCTAATACCTAGTCATAGATAAGGAGAAAAAAAGAGAAAGAGACATGGAGTAGCCGGAATTTGGAATTCCTTAAAAGATCTTTCCCAAATTATTAAAGACAGTTTTCAAAATTGCTGTTTCAATTAGAACTGGAAGGAATCTCTATTTGCAAATCAAAGGCACTTGGACAAACTGCAGAAGATAATGTTAAAAAATGCAGGAAAACCTAAGAAAAAGGTGAAGAAAACCTGAAAGAAAGAAAAAAAAAACAATGCCACAAACTTCTCTGTGGAACTTTCCGGTATAGGTGGAGAAATGGTGTTGATGAGAAGCAAGAACAACAGAGAGAACTGAAGATTTCAATTTTATTTTTTTTTAAATTTATTTTCAGCATTCTACAATCACTACCATATAACTTAGATTTTTTCCCCTCCCTTCCCTTCCTTCCCCCCTACATCAGTACCCCCTCCCTCCCCAAGATGGGATACAATTTTGTACAGGTTCTACACATGCATTCCTATTAAAGACATTTTCACCATAAAAGAATTCATAGAAGAATTAAAATGCATGGGAGAAATCATATAACAAACCAAAACATAATACAAAAGAAAATGTATCAATTTTAGCAAGTATGAACCAAAAGAGAAATGCTTTAATCATCTGGCAAAGATAAAACTATGTCTGTGTTTCTTCCAATACTAAGTAACCACTAGATACCCCAAATATAGATTCATCTCCTGCTAGAAAAGAATTTGAAAAAACAAGATAAATGGCTCTCTGGTTATCATGGAGAATAAAATATTCTTTAAGAGAAATGAAGATTTTCTATGGAAGGGAGGGTGAGGGGATAGGTCAAATGGAGGTTATAGAAGGATGTTTAGATTTATGGGGGTGGGAGGATAAGGGAGGGATTCTTGGAGGCAGGTAAGTTAAGTAATAGAAGGCAAATTAGCATGTAGAAGTAAAGTAGAAGAGTTAGGAGGGATAGGAAATAAGAGATAAGTGTAAACATAAAAACAAAGATTAGAAGTAGGATTTGTTAAGGAAAACATATGTCTATATATGTATGTATGTGTATATATGTACATGTGTATCTATATATCTATATAAAAATATATCCCTGCTTGAGGGAGAAAAAAGAACACAGTAAAAAGTGCACAGCAGAGAATAAAAGAAAACTAACAGGGAAGCCAAGATGAACAGCTTTCAACATAACACAGAGTATTTACTATATAGACTTTCTTGAAATGAAAATTTATTGCTATTTATTTTACAACCTCTCTTATGTAGTGCGGTGCACATAACGTGCTTTTTTCCCTTTTCTTATTTTGTATCTAAGATAATTGAACACTGGATCTTTAAAATATGTTCAGGTATTTTTCCATGAAAAGTTGAATTGTGACCTCTTAAAAGGAGGTAGGAGCCCGAGTGTGGCGGAGAGCCTTTGGGTGAAGATCAATGTAGAGAGAAACAGAAGTAATATTATTGTAGGACTTTGCCATAGAAAGTTCTCTTGGGAGAAAATGAAGATGGTAAAGTAAATCACAAATCTGGAATTGCATAATAATGATGGAAAACTTCAATTATCCAGGCATGTATTATAGCTCTTAAGAAAGCAATTACTACATGAAAGAATACTCTGAAATCTCTAATAATAAGAGAATTGCAGATCAAAATAACCCTGAGGTTTTACCTCATACTCAGAAAACTGGCAAAGATGACAAAAATAATAATACTCCGTAATGGAGTGGTTGTGGAATGATGAGCACATTCATTGTTGGTGGAATTGTTAAATGGCACAAACATTTTGGGAAGCACTTTGGAATGAGTGTGACTCAGAAATCCAAAGATTCTATTACTGGACTTTTAACCTGAGGAAGCTATTGATAAAAAAGAAAGTATCCATATATATCAAAACATTTATAGCATCGCTTTTTGAGATATTGAAGAAATGGAAACAAAGCAGATGTCCATTGATTGGGAAGTGGTTAAAGAAATCATGTACATGAATGCAATAGAATATTATTGTGTTATAAAAAAGCGATGTGTATGATGAATACAGTGAAGCATGGAAAGAGCTACATGAACTGATACAAAGTGAAGCAAGCCAAGCTAAGAAAATAAAATGTACAATAATTACAAGATAAATGGAAAGAGTAACCACACACCAAAAAATCAAAAGTGAATGTAACAAAATTATAAAGATCAAGCATGATTTTACATGAGAAGACACCTCAGCTTACCCCTTTATGGAGGTGGGAGTCCATAGATTTTACACATTGCTCAAGTTTTTGGACTTTCCTGATGTATCAATCTGCTGTGTTGATTTTTTTTCCTTCTTTAAAAAAACATCACTTTTTATATAGGATGGCTCTCTGGAAAAGGAGGAGAAGAAAGGTTACTGGCAACAGCTCTTATGTAAGAAAAAAAAATGAACAACTTATTTATGGAAATAGAAAGTATCTCTTAAAATTGCTATGATATTTTCATTTTTATAATGCTGAAGGAAAAATTGAGAGATATAGTTAACGTGGCCTGTTCTTATAAGAAAGAGCTGATTGTCTTAACAGAAACTGTAGGAAGCTTTGGAGTTTGTGATGGATGAAAATGGAGGTAAATGTATCAGAGTGTGGCACACATCATAGAATTAGGGAGACCAGATTTTAAAAAATGAAGATAAAGGATGTATATGATTCCATAGCCAAAGATTATAAATGGAGAAATTAGTTTAAGAAATTAAAGAAATAAAAATTCTCTCAAGTCAAATTCTAATGACACCAGAAAAATTCTGATGAGGTAAAGGTTGCATTGAGAATTTGTTTAAAGCACCTGATAGGTAGACAAGTAGGTAGAACCTGGGGTCAGGAAGACTTAAATTCAAATCCAATTTTCAGAGATCTACTAGCTATGTGACCCTGGCCAAGTCATTTAACTTCTCTCTTAGTTTCCTCATCTATAAAGTGAACATAATGATAGCTCCTACCTCTCCAGAGTTGTGAGGATAACATGAAGCAATATTTGTAAATTGAAATCTTAAAGTGCTATATAACTGTTATTATTTATATATGCATTGGATTGGATGCATTGGAAACTAAATCAACTTCGGTTTTCAAAAGTTATGTACAGAAATAAGATAAGTTTCCGAGACTAAATCCAAAATATGTTTCAGCCTTATGAAGAATATCATCGAGGAAATTAAAATAATTTATGAGTTATACTTGAGAGAAATGATAAAAACAATAAAAGAACTTTGAAGGCTGCATCATGGGTAAGTGAAAGATGAAAGGAAGGGATATGGATGCTGATGGAACTGGTGATAATTAATGATGTACAGAAAATAAAAACTACTCAATCCTTGTTTTAATTTTAAGAAAATGGGCTTTAGCCAGGAAAATCTATGACAAAACTGGTTAAAATCCGAGAAATGAGAAAGTGATAAAAGAATATTCAGGATTCCTGAATGAATTCAAGTCACTGGGTATTTATGAGCCAGGTAATCAAATAACGAAATGATATGTTGGTGTGATTTCAGTAATACACTGTTAATGAATCGTTAAAACAGCATTTAGGATGGGATAAGTGCCATAGAATTGAAGAAGGGAAATGTCCCAATTTTCAAGAAGGAGAATAAGGTAGGTAATTAAAATTAAAATAGAGCAGTTGACTTTGGTTTTTGGCAAAATTCTAGATAACATGAGAATAAATTGATTTTTTTCTTAATATAGTAAACAAAATCTATTTGAACTTAAGAGTTAGCATGATGAAGTGCCGAATGCCTTTTCAGCAAGATTGCGAGAAAGCAAGGATATTTTTTTAACATTTTTCTAGAAATATTAGTTATAATAATTAGGTAAGGAAAAGATACTAAAAGATAAATGTAATTAAAGAATTATATGAATATATCACAGGCATTATATTATATTATAGAAATATAGAGAAGTAAAGGAAGACTTCAATGGAGATTAATTCATTAATCATGGTTGGGCCAGGCTAATATAATGAAAATATTCATATTATCTAAATCAATATACAAATCCAAGCATCTCTCTAATTCAGCTACCAAAAGATAACTTTGTAAAACTAAGCAAAATTATAACAATTCACTGGAAGCTCAAGAATATAGAATGGAAATAATGAAGAAATAAAAGGGCAGGGGGGAAGAAGGAGGACTCTCAAGCTATAACAGATCTCCAACTATACTACAAAGCTACAATTACCCAAAACAATCTGGTTAAAAAATAGTATCAAGAGAAGAGATTAAATCCACATTATTCAGAAGCAATTGCAAACATAATGCAGTATACAACAGCATAATGTTCAATAAATTTAAAGATACCAGTTACTCACTCAGATAAAGATTTTTTTTTCAGGAAAAAAATACTGAGAACAATGTAAAGTAGTTTAGGGGAATTAAGCTAAAAATCAACATCTCACATCATATACTATAATAATCTCTAAAATGGATCCAAAACCAGAAGCAAATGGAAGGATATACTTTTTACAGTCATGAAAAGGGAAGAGTTCTTGACCAAAAAAGAAAAAATAGAGAAGATCACAAGAGATAAAATGGACAAGTATGAATAAATAGAAGTATTTTTGCACAAAAATCATTGGAATTAGATTTAGATAACTGAGAAAAAAATCTATGCTGAAAGTTTTTGATATGTATACATACATATATGTATATATATACATATATATATAGAGAGAGAGAGAAAGAGAGAGAGAGAGAGAGAGAGAGAGAGAGAGAGAGAGAGAGAGAGAGAGAGAGAGAGAATTGATACACACTCGTGAGAATTAAAGTCATTTCTCAATTTAAAAACAATTGCTCAAAGGATAGGGATAGATCATTCTTAAAGGAAGATGTCCAACTCATCAATCAATACATTAAAGATGCTCTAAATCACTGACAATAACATAATAGAAATTAAAACAATTATTGCTCTGCCTTGTATAAGTCACATCAGCAAAAATGCCAAAAAAAGAAAAATAATGATTGTTGAAAAGCTCAGAAACAAACCTTCTAATGCACCATTAGCGGAATGGTGAAATGTTCCATAGATTCTGGAAATTTGGAATTATCCCTCCAAAGTGTCTGAACTCTTTATGTTCTTTTACTCTGTGATGCCAGTATTAGACACATACCTCAAAGATATCAGAGAGAGAGGAAAATGCATAAACATGAAAATATTCACAATGGTACTTTTTGATGTTCCAAAGAACTGGAACATAAGTGAGTGCTCATTAGCTGGGGAATAACTGAACATACTGTGGTATAAGAATGTAAGTGAATATTACATGACTTAATTTAAGAAATTAAGAGATGGAAGATTTACAGTCACCCAGGAAGACTTATGAACTGATAGAAAGGGAAGTGCATGGAACCAGGAGACCTACTTAAAAGCCTAACCAGTTGACCAGTACAAGGGATGACCACAACTCCAGAAGTCTGATGATGAAGCATGTCTCCTCTCTTTTGGTAGAAGTGTAATGAATTGTGCATGCAGAATGGGACATTTCCAGACATGACAAATACAACACAATTTTTCAGGCACTATGCTTGTTGAAAACAAAGGTTTTATATACGTAAGGGGCAGATTAAGGAGGATAGTGATAATGATGCAAAAATTTAAAAAGAAAGTAAAGTGAATCAATAAAAATTTAATGAAATATTCATGAAACATTAAAATCAGAGTTCACAATAGTTTTAAAATAGATATGTAAATCCCTAATATTAAAGATCATACTCTAAAAATATTGGAGAAGATCATTTATACTTCTCAGTTATGGGTAGAAAATATATTTTAATGAAACAAAGGGTAGTGATAAAGAACAAAGATTAAAATTGCTTCTTTACAAATATAAATATTTATCTGAGATATAAAGGGAAGCAGTTGAATGAGGGAAAATATTTGTATCAAAATTCTCACATAACTGTTTGGTATTCAAGATAATATGCATTGTACATATGTATGTATGTGTGTGTATCTTTATATATATGTATACATGACAATTTGTTATCTTATAATATATTTTCAAAGTATAAATATAACACTTTTTTTACAGCATATTTGTTATATTATTGTATAGACACATATGTATATGTGTGGGCATACACACAAGCTTTTTCTCAAAAGGTAAGTAAATGATATGAATAATTACTTCTTATAAGAATTGCAAACAGCTAATAATTATATGAAATAGTTTCCCTAAATGAAAAAGAACTGTCCACATTTTACCTCCTTGGAAATGTGGGTTTATGCTAGCGTACATTTCTTAGAGGTATTTTGATTCTACCTTCTCGCCAGATGTGCAAAGTATAAAGCCGGCTTCTCTTACTTGTCCAGTGGTTCTATATAATTGAGATCTAAGCATCCAGACTCAGTGGCCAAATAGTTTCTGAGCAGAGGATGTATTTATTTTACTTCTCCCTTTCAATTATTCTTTCCCTTTCTCCATCTCTCCTCTCCTTCATCTAGACACATGAACAATAAGCGAAAAATAACAGGTAAAGTATGTGGGCTGATATTTTTATCGCAGTTAAAAGTGGAGAAAACATGTTTATTTCAAACCAAAGCTAAGGTTTCTGATGTCCAGAGGAAAAGAAGAAGGCAAATTGAAGAAATAGCTGGCAGAGAGATTGGACTTGGTCCCTGGAGAGAGAGGAAGAAGGTAGAGAATGAAAGCTATCACCTATTTCTCATCCTCTGCATCCCAGAGATAGATTCACCGCAATTGCAGGCAGATGTGTCTACTCTCCATGACTAAGGGCTGTCTCTCACTTGTTCTCTACTTGCCTCATACCTCTTAGTGGCCATGTCCTCCCCCTTTTCCTGTTTGTTTGGCTCCCTGATTCCTCTACCCACAAGTCCTTCTACTAAAAGTAGAGACACTGAGACACAAATACCTGTAGCTCTTCTCTCCCCTCTCTTATGTAGGTATTGCTACTAAACCAGGGCTAAAATTAGTAAAGAAATTTACTCCAAAAGGGACCAGAAATGGACCTAAAAGACTTTATAAACCTACCCAGAAGTTTCATTAGCAGACTTAATCCATTAAACTCCTTATTCCCAAATTCAGTGTTCCAGTAGATCAGAAATTTCTAAAGCTGCATAGAGTTCAACATTTATATACAACATCATCTTCAGTTAAATTCTTTCAATTTGGAATAGTTGCTTGTAGCTAATTGAAAAATTCAGATTCAGCTTAAGTATCTGGTTTGAATGTAAAAATGTATGAATGAATGTAAAAAAAGAAAAAAGACTTTTTTTCTCTTTCTCCATACTATTTATTAATAGGTCAAAAATAAAAAAATAATGAAGGCTCCTCATCTGAAATGCTTGCCTTAGAAACTGAGATATTCTGGTGAGGTCAATGATTGCCTCTGTCATTTTGTCCCTTCTCTGGCTTATTAATACTTTTTATTATAAGCATTAGAATCATAAAACTATAGTTGGGGACAGGTAATGATCTTAAGAGGAATCTAGTTAACTGAGGTATATAAATTATTCAACAGAGCAAATATCTTTCTCAGATCAGGTATGAATTCATTCTATGGCTAGTTAATTGAGTTGTATCTATTTATTAGCTGTGTGACCATGGGCAAGTCACTTAATCCTGTTTGCTTCAGTTCTACACTGGTAAAATGAACTGAAGAAGGAAATCGCAAATCACTCCAGTATCTTCGCCAAGAAAACCCCAGATGGGTCCATGACGAGTTGGACGTGACTGAAATAATCGAACAACATCAGCCACTGTACTAGGCATTGGAGACATAAACACAAAACTAAAACATTTCCTACCCTAAAGGAGCTTTCAATATATTTCAACTCTTGTTTATTAAAAAAAAATCAAAATCAATTCAAAAGCTGTAATGGTTGGGATATTTTCAATGACAGATTTTATAATTTATTATTTCCTTCTTCACTTTATTTCCTTGTTCTCTTTTTACATGAAGACAAGTCACATAAAAATTTCTTTAATTCATTTTTTTTTGGAGGAAGGAATTCATTCTTCAATGTGATCAATCTTTTATTGAGGTTTATTCTCATCACATACTTCAGCCTTGCTGTAGTTGTGCCAAAGGGACAAAATAGAGTCTTTAGTATTTTAGCAGAAGGTTGGATGAAAATGATGGAGTCGAGATCCAGATTTGGTATTCATTGGGAGTGAAGGGATTGGAAGGAGGATGGCTTGTGTGGATGCCCACTCTTAGTCTTTTGGCTCCCAGTCTATGGCCTTTCTTTTGGTGTTTCGTGTCACCTGGATTCAATAGTTGGCCAAACCAAGCCACTAATCAAACAAAGGGGAAAAACATGTTGACCCAACAGCTGCACCACTTGTGTCAGCTCCAAGTTAAGGGGTCTGGCAGCTGTTCGTGAGCTGCACAGAGTCAGCACACAATGCCTGCCCTCATGAAAGCAAGATCAAAAGGAAACAGGAAGGGAGAAAAAGGAATTCTGTGACTCCTTCTAATTTAGGAAAAGCAACTTGATCCGTTTACATAGAGAAAGCTATCATGTTTTTGCAGCTTTTTGCTTGGGAGGAAGAAAGCTGTCTTCAAATCCTGGCCTCAAAAGTGATGGAACTGTTGTAACGACGATAGAAACAAAAGTCTTCAGTCAGAGGACAAAGTCCCACATTTGCAGTCTGGCAAATCCTAAAGGCTGTTCTGCTCTGTTTTTTCTTTCCTCTCAATCCTCTCATATTCATCAAACATACAAAATCAAGGGTTTAATTTTGTTCTGCTCAGTTTCTTTAGATAGCCCTAAAATGGGCTCAGAACATTGCAGAAGTCAAGATGTATTCAGTAGTCCAATAAGTTAAAAAGAAAAGGTGTAGAGCCCTAGAATATATAGCACTCTACATTCTCTGGTAAACGATAGCAAGTACTATGAAATTATGAGGAGAAAGTATGGGATATTCAAGGATTTACTAACTTTGGGCAGTTCTGAAGTTCCTCCCAATTCTGAGATTGGTTCATTCTGAGATTTTAATAACTTAGGGAAAACCTTAATGATAAAGAATTTTGCATCTAACAAGGTAGAGTTGTCTAACTTACGAGAGTATGAAAGATTTCATTGTCCTTTTATTTTGCAGGAATATATACATACATATACACACATGCACATATAGCATAAAGATATGTGACTGTTGTTGAGTTTTTCAGTTGTGTCTATCTCTTTGTGATCGCGCTCGGGGTTTTCTTGACAAAAGTAGTGGAGTGGTTTGCCATTTCTTCCTCCAGTTCATTTTACAGTTGAAGAAAATGAGGTCCAGGGTCACATAACTAGTAAGTGTCTGAGGCCAGATTTGAACTCAGGAAATGCATCTTCCTGACTCTAGGCCCAACATTCTATCCACTACGCTATAACTGCCCTAGATACATAATATGTGATATGTAGTTATCTATATGCTCTTATATATAACAGATATGATATATTGTCTATATTATAATATATGCATATGCATGTATGTGTGTATCTGCAAACTTGAAAACCTGAAATTTCTTAGTGAATATTCAAGTTGCTGGCTCAGCCATATGGTCTACCAATCTTCTAGATCAGGGTGGGGAATCTGCAGCCTTGACATGTAACTCTCCAGGTCTTCAAGTGCAGTTTATTGACTAAATCCAAACTTCACAGAACAAATTCCTTCAATAAAAGGATTTGTTTCTGTAAAACTTGAATTTGATCAAATGGTCACATCCAAGAGCCCAGAAGGCCACATGTGGCCTTGAGATCACAGGTTCCCTACCCTTGTTCTAGACAGATCTCAGTTTTGTCTTCTCATATTTAGATTCCCTCCCAACCCTTTATAGGGAGGGACAGGACTAAGTTTTTTCATACATTCAGACCTAATAGAATAATGACAGGTACAAGATGAACCCAGGTAATGATGGTTTTAGGTTTAACATGCATGCTATCCCTTCCATAGCTTAGTGGAAGAATAGAAAAATTAATAAGATGATTATAAAGTTTGTGTCAGGAAACACAAAGGATCTGGATGTATCAGGGGACTTTTCTGACCTCTTTGTCTCCCTCCCCCATAAAACAAATCAGGGTAAAATGAATATATGATCTTACTCAAGGTCTTGTTACCAACTCCCCTTGCAAGGACACAGTTCAAAAAAAGTTAAAAAGTTCTACTGAAAGGCCAAAGAAAACAAAGAAAAACCAAACCAAAAAGCTGAAATTCATAGAAAACCTTCAAAATTTCTGTCTAAATTCCCCATCACTTAAAATCCTAGATGTTAGCTCTTCTGGAGCTCCCCTGCTGATGGCAAGAGTGGTTGTCCCTATTGTCTCTCCCCATAGCCTTAGCAAGCAGGTGTCAGTATGGGCCACTGTTCCTCCTGAATTCTTTGTCGAATCCTGTGGTTAATGTCCAGTATAGTAGAACTCACTGTAGTTAGTACTAAGGGCAGCAGGAACCTAATGATCGGTATGTTACCAAGTATGGAAGACGAGACAAATGTTCTAATGATCTAAAGAGATTTAGAAATGTTTTTGTTTTTCCCAGTGCTGTGACTCCTCTGGAAGATAGTTAATGTCACATTCTATCATTGCTCCTTCTCTTATTGGATGTTACTTTTAACAAGTTCTAGCAGGTTCTAGAAGGTCCTATGAAACTCAACTTGCAACCCCCACCCCACTCCACTCCCCTCTCCTCCCTCCTCCTATCTCTGTGTCTCTGTGTCTGTCTCTGTCTCTCTCTCTCTCTCTCTCTCTCTCTCTCTCTCTCTCTCTCTCTCTCTCTCTCTCTCTCTCTCTCTCTCTCTCTCTCTCTCTTTCTCTTTCTCTCTCCCTGTCTGTAGATTCATTCCCTGGTGGTATCCCAAAAGTCTTACTAAAACTTTAAGCTTTGATTACCTCAGAAGCATAAGCTCTACACACTTACAAAGTGTCATTTGAAAGTTTACATTTATTTATTTTTGTGAATTTTAAATAATACATTCAAACTTTTAGTTTTACCAAGGCATTCTATATTGTATTTGTTGAGTCACCCAGCTAACTGGGTTCCCATTCAGCCAGCTGCATCTACGCACAGGATTGTGTTCATCCTTCACTGCCAAACACAATGTTGTATTTGTAACAGTTTCTGGATGACACTTTCTCAGACAGGTGGTTGAATAGATCACTTAATCTGTCTCTAGTTTATATCTAGTAAACTTGTTTTTATGGTGTCATATCAAAATCATTGTGAATATATCAAAAAAATTCCTTCTTTGGATGATCTTAAAGCTGGGATTACAAGTGCAATCCTTTCTGGTTTGGAGCAAGAGTTGAAAGTTTTTACAAGGTTCAAAAAGGACTAGAATGATGGATAGCAAAAGAAGATGTTCAGACTGAATTTTATTAAGAAATATATCAATATTTCTAAAATGTAAATAATTAACCTTTGAAACACTTTTTGTAAGTTTGTAGCAGTTATACTTCTGAAGTTATAAAAGTTTTAAACTTCACTAAGACTTTTAGGATACTTCATATATGTGTGTATATATGGATATATATGTGTGTATTTATATATGTATATATGCACATACTATAATAAATGCATATATTTACATAATACATATATATTTGCATAAGTGAACACATAGTATACAAATGTATAACACGTATTTGCATTCATAAGATAGGTATCTGCAATGCTGTGTATAAACGTTATCTATTCATTTCTAACGAACTGTATAAAATATAGATTCCAAGTTAATAAGAAGTTTGCAATCTTAATAAAACATGTAATTAGGAAACTATGATGATTCAGGTACTTAGGGAGACTTGCTCATAGGATCTATTGCTGGAGGGTGTCTTAGATCGTCTAGTTTTAGGATGACCGTTTAGTTTCGAGTCAAATTCCTTAATTTTCTATGTAAGGAAACTGAGACCCACAGTGGCTATCTTCTACCCAAGATCACACACTGGGAGTCACTAGGAGACCTAGAACTCAAAACCATGTTCTTCACCTCTAGACCCAATGCATTTGCAATTAATTGGACTGTCCTTTGATTTACATATCCTGTTTCCCCTCTCTCTCCTGAAATATTTCTTCAGCCATAACATTTTAAATCTTACTTTACTTGTAGTTTTAGTCTGCCATTTTACTGCTAAATATACATCTAAAGTCATCTCTTCATTGGTGGTTCATTTAAGCAGGCATAACCATTTAATAATGCCTAGGATTTATATAGCACTGTAATCACTTAAAAGTTCTCTCTTTGTATCAAGTCATTAAATCCTCACAATAACCCTGTGAGGTAGGTGTTATGATTATCCCATTTTACAGATGAGGAAACTGTGGCAGACAGAGGTTAAGGGCGGCACAACAACAGATAATAATAGCTAACATTTATATAGCACTTACAGTATGGCAGGCACTGTGCTAAGCACTTTACAAGCATCATTTCCTTTGATCTTTACAACTCTTGGAAATAGGTGCTATTATCCCCATTTTAGAGATGAGGAAATGGAAGCAGATAGAGGTCAAGTGACTTGTCCAGGGTTATATACCTAGTAAGTGTCTGAGGCTGGATTTGAACTTAGGTCTTCTTGACTCCAATCTTGACTCTATCCACTGAGCCAATGCCTAGTGAATATATACTGATCCACAACTTTGCTCATTTTATTATAAGACTAGAAATCCCATTCTCATTAAAATTTCTTAAAATTCACAGGACTAACTACTGTTTCATAGAAATCAACTAAGCAGAAGCTTAGAAAACTCAGGTGGAAAAAAGACTCAGAATTCTGTGAATTTTTAAATGTCATTTGTGTCTGTTCTAGTAGTTTTGTTAGACTTCGTTTGTGGATGGACTTGGAAATTTTTGTTTCTCAAGCTAATTTAAGACCACAATGAAAACTTATTATTTAATTTAAAAAAATGAAGTGTTTATTTCTAAATACAACAAAAGTTACTGGATTAACTCACACAGAGCAAGAACTCGAACACAAAATCCCTCAGTAATTTCTGCAACAGTCTTCATTAGGGCAGTTCATCAAATCTAACCTGAGACATAAGAGATGGGAGATTAATTTTCAGAAAACAAAAAACAGTAAGTAACTGTCATTCCCTTAAAATCCCTCAGTGGATGGAAAGCAACTTACACCAAGATAAAAAAAATATCCTATTAGCTTCTCTTCTTTCCCTCATATTATTTCCAAAGAAAGGATCTTTATTTCTTTCTTGGTTTAGCTTCAAAATGATGATTACAATTAGAACTTCCCTTATATGAGAAAAAAAAAGATATTTTCATGCCCAAGAAGACAGGAAATTGTTCATCAGGAAATGGAGTAGTTCATGCCCCTTGCCTTTGTTCCATGATTCTCTGGGTTGAGAGTGCCCTTTCTGGTGGAATCCAAGATACTTTGCTACAGAGAGCTTAGTAGAATTGTGGCAAATTCTGGCACAGGTTTATATAACCCCATCCCTCTCAAATCATAAATTTGACATATCCCCAAGAAGTGATCATCCAACCCTTACTTAAAATCTTCAGTGACAGAATCTCACTACCTACTGAGCCTGCTCATTTCACTTTTGGACAACAGTAATTATTAATATTTTTTTTAATCTGTAAAATGAGCTAGAGAAGAAAATGACAAACCACTCTAGTATCTTTACCAAGGAAACTCCCAAAGGGGTCACAAGAGTCGGACCTGACTGAAAATGATTAAGCAAGAACAATTATTAATAAATTTTCCTCCTAATAAGTCAAAATCTGACCCTTTATTGTTTCCACTCCATTGGTTCTAGATCTGCACCATGAGACCAGGCAAAAGAGTTCTCATCCTCTAATATCCTTCGACTGTGGACTCAGTGAGATCAGGGACTGCTTTTTTTTTTGCCTTTCTCTGTAGGCTCAGAGCTTAGCACAGAACTAGGCATTCAGGAAGAGCTTAATAAATGCAAGTTGGTAGATTGATTCTACATGAAAATATTCCAGATAGCTGTACATTTTGAATATTCAAATATTTAGAGACAACTATCTAGTCTTCTCCAGAATAAATATTGCCAGTGATTTCAATTGATCTTCATAGACCAGGGGTGGGGAACCTGATTTAGAATGAGTCCAATCTCCTAGCCTCCCTCCTCTAAGTGCATTCTCACTTGTCAAAGTTCCCTCTAAAAGATGGTGTTAAGAATTGAACACAGTCCTCTGGATATGACTTGTCCACGATGCATGTGAAACTATCTTCCTAGTTCTGGACTAGTTCTGTTAATATGGTCTAAAATCTTCTTAACATTTATAGTTTTCTTATCACTGTATATCACATTGGACTTATAATGCTTTAATATCCTTAGGTGATTTTTTAAAAGTTAACTGTTTTTCAACGTAATCTGCCCTCCATCCTCACTAGATGCAATTAATGTTTTTGTACTCAAGTATAGGACTTTAGCTTTATCCTAATTTAATTGTATATTGTTCACTTTTAGCTTGTGGAAATCTTACTAGGCTTGGATTCAGTCTTCGACTCTTAATTTTTAAACTCTTAAATTTAAACTGTTATCAGGAATTCCTAAATCTAGCAACCTACAGCAAAGTCCCAATAACGTCACCTTAGTGTAGTGTGATTTCTATTTTACAAAGGATAAAATTGAGACTTGACCAAAGTTTTCTCATTTATCACAGTATCCCCTTTAAATTGCAGAAATATGAAAGGTGAATGAAAAAAATGTGAAAGTGGTTTAGCCTTACCAGACCTCAAACTGAATTATAAAGCAGACAATCCGGTACTGTCTAAGAAGTAGAGTGGTGGATCAGTGGAGTAGATTAGGCACACATTACATTATAGTAAATGACCTCAGAAATCTAGTATATGATAAACCCAAAGATCCAAGCTTTTAGAACAAAAACTCAGTGCTTGACAAAAACTGCTGGGAAAACTGGAAAACAGTGTAGCAGAAACTAGGTATAGAGCTACATTTCACACCATATACCAAGATAAGGTACATGGGTACATGATTTAGACATAAAGGACGGTACCATAAGCAAATTAGGAGAACATAAAATAGATTATTTATCAGATCTATAGATGAGGGAAGAATTTAGGACCAAAGAAAATATAGAGGGCATTAGAAAATGTAAAATGGATAATTTCCATTACATAAAATTTAAAAGTTTTGCACAAACAAAACCAATGCAACCAAAATGAAAAGGAAAGCAGAAAACTGGGGGGGGGGGGAAGAATTTGCAACAAGTATCTCTGATAAAGTCCTCATTTCTCAGATATACATAGAACTGAGTCAAATTGTAAAAATACAAGTCATTCCCCAATAGATAAATGGTCAAAAGATACGAACAGTGAGTATATAGCTAAAGAAATCAAAGCTATCTCTATTCATATGAAAAAATGCTCTAAATCACTATTAGTAGAGAAATGCAAATTAAAACAATTTTGAGGCACTACCTCATATCTAGCAAACTGGTTTACATGACAAAAAGGGAAAATACTGGATGTTGGAGGGGTTGTGGGAGAACTGGGACACTAATGCATTGTTGGTGGAGTTGTGAATAAATCCAATCATTCCGGAGAGCAACCTGGAACTATACCCCAAAAGCAATAAAACTATGTATACCCTTTGATCCAGCAATACCACTGCTAGGTCTATATCCCAAAGACACCCAAAAAAGAGGAAAGGACTTATTTGTACAAAAATATTTATAGCAGCTCTTTTTGTGGTGGCTAAGAAATGAAAATCAATTGGGGAATGGCTAAACAAGCCATTGTGATGAAATAATATTGTGTTATAAGAACTGACAAGCAGGGTGGTTTCGAAAAAACCTGGAAAGATTTACATGAACTGATGCAAGGTTAAGTGAGCAGAACCAGGGGAATGTTGTACATAGTAACAGCAATATTGTTTGATGAAGAATTGGAAAGACTTGGCTATCCTCAGCAAAACAATGATAAAGACAATTCTAAAGGACTCCAGAGAAAGAACCAATGTTGAATACAGACTGAAGCATGACATTTTCACTTTCTTTCTTTTTCTTTTATTCAAGTGTTCTTATACAAAATGACTAACAAGGAAATGTTTCACATTATTGCACATATATAGCCTATATCTGATTGCTTACCATCTTAGGGAGGCGAGGTAAGAGGGGAGGGATAGAATTTGGAACTCTAAACTTAAACAAAATGTTAAAAATTGTTTCAACGTGTAATTGGCGAAAAATAAAATATTTTTTTTAAATATGAGAGAAAGTAGAAATAGATAAGCATTATGGAATACCTTGACATAGAGATAAAGCAGCTGCATAGTTTGGCAGAGAAGAGACTGAGAAATAGGGGAAGGAATTGCGGACAGTCCATGTTGGGAGTGCAATATTCCTGACTCCCTCTCCTCCTGTCCTCCCCACTCCCCTGTGCCATTTCAATCACTGGCACCTCCTTGCCCCCAATCTCCTAATGCTCTCATGAGAACAGGGTGGAGCTTAATTTCACATCTGCTGTGCCATTTGATTCAAAATAGTCATTTATTACCAGGCTTTCTGTAAGGAATAACTAATGAAAATGATCATAAAACATGTTGCGAATGGAAAGTGAGACGTAAGTTCCAAATCATAACAGAACACGCCAACACCAGAGCTAGTGCCCCAGTCCAGAATCCAGGGTTTGGGGGCTCTGATCCACTAGATTTTGCTGGTTTTGCAATTTATTTTGGGTACTTTGAAAACCTTGCAAGTCCTTAAGGCTTAAGCCACAAGTGTAATAACTGCTCATATTAAGGATTGTGAGTTTATTCAGTGGGACTTGTGGTTATGACCGTTGCCAAGGTGACTGAGGGAGTGCATACTGGGACCAGCCTTATTAAGGGGACTCACTTGGTATTGGAAATGACAGGCCTCCATGTGTGCCCTGCCCAAAGGCTGCCAGTCATAAAAAGCTAATTTCCATGAAGTAAGACATGCTGTCATTCTGTGTGGGTCTGTTGTTTCGCTTAACTGGGTCCTCAGTACAATTTCTTCTTCTCTTTCCTTCTTCCTCCTTGTTTTCTTCCTCTTCCTTTTTTCTTCCTTCTTTCATCTTTTCTCTTTTCCCTTGTTGGTGTTTTTGTTGCAACCAGTGTGCGTTTCCACTAGGCAGCCGGGAATGGGACTCACTCCAACTTGTTTTCATTGCATTAGTTCCTGGTGCCTGCAGTTGCAGCTGTCATGACTTCATAACTCTGAAATGGCAATGAGGGCTGGAAAACAGGGCTTGAATTGTATTCATTTGGTAGAAGGTACCAAGTGTGAAAGAAACCTGGGCCGTCTTGACCTCCTGCTGTATTATTTTTGAAAACTGCTCTTATCACTCCCCACCCCCTCCTATGGCTTTTAATGTTGGTTATTCTGGAAGAGGTCCAGCCTCTCAGAACCATTAGCCCATGAACTGAATCTCAGTTCATCCAGGACAACACTATATATATATATATATATATATATATATATATTTATATTTATATTTATATATATACATATATATTTATATTTATATATTTATATATACATATTTGTATATATATATTTGTATATGTATATGTATGTGTCTATGTATGTAATACATGTATACATACACACATATGTCTATCTATATCTTTCATGAGGAATTATTTTTGGTCAGGGAAAATTCAGAGACTGGTTTTGATTCTATTTTGATTTAAGTATCATTTTCAGATTTAGAGAGGTTGGGAATAGAAGAAAGAGTTAGATCCCCAGCACCTAACATAGCACCTGGCACATAGTAATGGCAAATCAGCAATCATTTATGAAGAGCCTTCCATGTGTAGGATACTGTACTAAGCATGGGATTACACTTACAAGCAGAAAGACAGTCCCTTTGTTCAAGAAACTTAGGTTCTAATGGAGGAAGATAGCACATAAAGGAAGCTGAAAGCCAGGGAAGGTATGGGGAAAAGGTGCTGGTGGTGGCCGCATGGTAAAGAAAGTCAAGAGAGTCAGGAGAGAGTCTGGAGAGAAATAAAGACATGGTTGGTGTGAGTGTTTTCCTTAAAGGGGAGGTTTTGGGAGGATAAACTAACCAATTACAGGAAGGGGCTCCAAGGACAGCATGTATTTCTAGTGTGAAAAGTCCAAAGGGAGAGTGAACTTCCAGGGTGAGGAGGTTTATGTGGCATGAAAGAGAAAACTTAGAGGATCCGTAATGGAGTCAATAAATAAATGTTCAGTGACTGACTAACTGACGACAGGGAATGATGGTTGAGACTTCTCCTCCCCTTTTCTTTTGTCTCCTTTCCCCATGCACATAAATGCTGTTCTAAGGAATAAGCAAAGTTCAAACTGAGTGGTCTGCATTTTCTCTTGTGAGTTCATTCTTTATAGGGCACACTCCTTGAAAACTCTGAGTCTGTGGCATGGTTGTTAAAGGAATTTGGTTGAAATTTCAATCTTCTCTGGACATTTCAACACAATCACAGCTGTTTTAGCAGTGGCTGTGGTGGTGGAGAAAATGTGGGAAATGGATTGCTAGTTATTTAGGGAAATAGGCCAATGCTTCACACAGATCCTACAGATGTGGGATTTTAAATTATGACTGATTTGTGGATAATTAGTGGTTTAGGTTTTGGTTCAAGGAGGTACTACTGATTTGAGATTTAGCAAGCCAGTGTGATTGAGAGGGCAGGACCAACACCACGTGTATTCATAAATCAACAGGTAAGTTTATCAATCAACAGGAAAGAAAGTCATTTTATAAGTACAGTTGTTTGTCTTATTTTGTCCAGACTTTGAAACATGTTAACCACCTGGTCCTTAATAATGGGGAAGATGTCATTCTAACAACAGGGTTTTAAAATTTATTGGTTTAACTCCAGTATTTAAGTTTGAACTTTTGCAAAGTGTCTCAGTACATTGCAGAGGGTCATTTCTGTTCGTGATAGAAATCGTGATTTTTAGGAGAATATATAAAAGACTCCAGTATAAAGACAACCTGTTAATTTTTTAAAAGAATAATTGTGCCTTTTATTTTTATTCAGAATAATTTCTAGCTATAGCCCCAGCCTAGTTTTGACCATACTTTGTAAGAAATTAAGGTAAACAAAAGCAAGAATTTAGAGGCTATATCATACTATAACAGTATGTGCAACATTATATCCCCATAGTCACCAACTACTCTGCCAAGAGATAGCAAATATGTTTCATTATCTGTTTTCTCAGACCCAAATTAATCAATGGCTGCAGGTTTTAGCTACTTTTAGTGTTTTCGTTATTGTACATTATTATAGTATTATCCTGGTTTGTCTTAGTTCACTTCTCTAAGTTCATGCAAGTTTTCTCATGTTTCCTTGAATTCCTCATATTTGCTACTTTTTTTGGCTAGCTCAACAAAAAATTCATTAAGCATTTACTATGTACGAGGCTGTACGGGGCTGAAGATACAAAACCGAAAAATATCCTGCCCTCTAGGAGCTTACATTTTAATCCCTTAATGAGATCTGGGAACTTCATTGATATACTTTTTTTTCACTTTAAATGTTTATCTTTGATTTTTGCATCATTTAATCTTTTATTTTAAAAAAATGAAGCTTCATGAAATTCCTATCACTCCTGTACAGGGATTGTGCTAGTTTTCTTTGCAGGGAATTTTAGGTCATGTGCTGCTGAAGCGAATGACCACTAACAATTCTCTTTATTTTGTTTATGTGCCTCTATGAATCCATTTTAGACCAGGATTGCTTTGTCATACACACACACACACACACACACACACACACACACACACACACACACACTGATTTTTCTCAGCAATATAATCTTCAATCATGAAATACAATTCTGCTTATGTGTTTGTGTGGGTATATAGAGTTCATAATACTTTAGTACTCCTAGTGACTAAGAGATATCTAGGCAGCATAAGAAATTAAATTCTAGACTTGGAGTCAGAAAGACCTGAGTTTAAATTCTGCCTCAGCTACTCACTAATTGTGTGACCTTGGGTAAATCATGTAGTCTTTTTTTAGCCTCAGTTTCCTCATCTGTAAAATGTGAATCATACTAGCATCTACCTCATAGGGTTATTGTGAGACTTAGATCATAAATGATAAATGAATGAATGAATGAATGAAGCAGTGCTTTATATCAAAGTGCTATATAAATGTTAGCTATTATTGCCTTGTATGTACTGCATGCCATAGCAGACTATCTTTGTGAATTGCTGAGGTCCTTGACAATTAATCTTTTGATGATGAGCCTCTTTAAACTTAGCTAGGCTGGTCTTCAGATGGTAGTGATAAAATCCATTCTTAAACTTTCACTTACAGCCTTTCTAGATTAGTATAACTAAAAGTGCTTATGTTATGTTGACTTGGCCAATAATTTATTCCCTGTCTGATTTAAGAAGAAGAATCTATAATTTCATATGTAGTGTATATGGACTTTGGGATCAGTCTCCCAATTCCAATTCCATTGGTAGGTCAGACTCACAGAGCCAACTATTATCATTCTTGTGCAGGGATTGTGCTAGTTTTCTTTGTATAGAGAATTGTCCATGTGCTGCTGAAGTGAATGACCACCAGCAACCCTGACATCCTCTAGGAACCTTCCCTATTGTGAGTTTCCCAACATCCTCCAACCAGTGGAGATTAACTTTCGAGCAACTTTCCTGCAATATCATCTTTCCAGTGATTATTGCTCCAGTATCAATTGACCCACTGATATCTCCTCAATATCACTGATAATCAACGAATATGTTATCTTTTTAAAAAGGTACATTTGCTGAGAAGATAGAGCAATAAATGAAGTATAGAAACTTCTGAAACTGGAAATAAAACTCAAACGTAAAATAGTTTCAACAAACATCCTCTCCCCCACCCCCACCAAGTTCACATTTGAGTGTGGCATAGCGGATGAATGAGTCACTCCTGCTTGCAAGATACGGTGTGGAAATTATTGAGATGATTCTCTGTTGGGCTGAGTTAAATAGGTCATTCCCTAGGACTGGTTGGCTCATCTGTGGGCTTAACTGTTGTTTCTACTAGTAGTATGGGTTGTGGACTTCCATTTTAGGACCATTAATGGTTCTTCCAACTTTTCAAAATCCACAACATGGTGACATCATCCATTCTATCTCTGGGTACTCATTCTTCTTAGATCATAGAAGAGTAAACACATGAGAGATAGAAGAACTGTAGCCCCAGGTGTTTATGACTACATGGCAGCCCAGACAGAGAAAGGTGAGGCAACTGGTAGCAGGACTCTTGCCTCTCTCCCCACAGTGAAAAACACTTATAAATCTACTATGCCATGTAGCAGCTTGATTTGTAGAAATATAAACCAGATGAAAGCAAAGCATGTTATGTATAAATCAAATAATTTCAGAACTGGAAAGGATTTTAACAATTAATCATCTAAAATCACCAATTACGTGTTTGAAGCTTAAAGCATTTATGACTTGCATCATAATATTACTGACCATTTCTATATCCATTAAAGGTTTGTACAGCTCTTTACATAAATTTTGAGTCTAACAACCTAGTGAGGCAGCTACTGTTATCATCCCCATTCCATAGATGATAAAACTGAGGCTCAAAGAGCTTGTGATTCATCCAAGATCACACAGCAAGCCAGCAAAAGAAAGATTCAGGTTTCTGGAATACTTTACTTCTATACTGTTTCCTAAGGACAAATGTCAAGTCTTATATTTAGGTTCAAAAAAACAATTACAAGAATAAAGATTGGCAGAGATCTTTTTTGAGAATGGTTCATGTAAGACATATATAGAGGTTTGAATGAACAGACAGCTGAATATGAGCCAACAATATGACATGGCTGCCATGTTATTTTTGGCTCCGTTAAAGGAATTAGTAGGTCTTTATCAAGAGAGATAATAGTCATCGTTGGTTAGACTGGTTTATAATGGTAGTTTAAACAAGAAGATCTTTTCCATTCATTAATAGGCCCATGTGACCTGCCTAGGTCACAGGGAAATTTGAGTCACTTGATGAGTGTGTGGTGGGAGGAACTTGCTGAAAAGTTGGAGTACGAAGTGGTGGAGCAGGAAAAATGGAGCAGAACTGAGAGGAAGTGAGCCAGAGACTAGTCAGAACTGGAAAGGACTCAGGCAAGCAGGCAGCTAGGCTCTTGAGTGTTTGCTTGTGGGAAGGTCTGTATAGACTTCTTGGTTATTATGATGGATTTCTTTGCTGCTATGATGGATTTGGTTTTTTTGGTGTCTGAATAAATGTTTTGGTTCTGTCTTCCGTGTGGAGAGTCTGTTGTATTTCACAATTCAGAATTGAACCAGCAGATTCATAGCCTCTGTAGGCACTGTAAATATTGTATTAATGCTACATGGTTCTAGAGTCAATCATTTGACAAATATTTATTAGGTACTTGTTATGTGTCAGAGAGATAGATGGCACAATGTATAGAGTGCTAGAGTTAGAAGGACCTGTATTCAAATGTGACCTTAATCATTTACTAGCTATGTGATCTTGGGCAAGTCACTTAATCCTGTTTGCCTCAGTTTTCTCTTTTGTAAAATGAGTTGGAGAAGTAAATGGCAAACAACTCCAGTATCTTGTCCAAGAAAACCCCAAATGGGGTCACAAAGAGTCAAACATGATTGAAATTACTGAACAGTAAAAATGTGCCAGGTACTGTGCTATGCAATAGAGCTATGAAGAAAGAGTATTTGGTTGTGTTCTGTTCTAGGCATCATATTTAAAAGTGTTATTGACAAACAAGAATCTACCTAGTGGCAGGGGAACAGTAGGATGGGACTTTGAAAAGGATGTCATATAAAGAATAGTTGAAGTGAAATGTTTAGCCGGAATAAGAACAAAATTTAGGGGAGAAATGAGAGCTATTTTCAAATATGTGAAGACATGTTGTCATATGGATGAAAGATTGCAGTTTTTCAGTATAGCTCCAGAGGGCACAAGATCTATGGATAGAAATTACAGTGCAGAAGAATTGGTTCAATATAAGGAAGAATTTTCTCCCAATATAAGTTATCCAAAAGTGCAACGGGCTACTTTGTGAAGGAATAAATTGCACATTGCTGTGTGTTCAAGCAGAAATTCGTAACTACTTCAAGGGATATTGTAGAAAGGATTCTTTGTGTGGACAGCAGAGATAACAGGATTTAGAACTGGAAGGGACCTGAAAGATCATCCAGTTGATCCCTTCATTTCACAAATGAAGAAAATGGGACCCAAGAATTTAAGTGACTTACCTAAGGTCAGCTAGAAATTTTTGAACTCAGATGATCTTATTCCATATATAATATTCTTCTTAGGAAGGAGATTGGAATACATGAATTCTATAGATTCTTTCAGCTCCAAGACCCTAAACCATAGATCTAAGCTCTGATAAGTTCTGTCCCCCAAGGCAAGAAGTCTTAGCATCATTTTAGACTCTTCCCTCTAACTTTATACCTTTGATCTAAACTGACATCAATCGGGGGGGTGGAGCCAAGATGGCGGAGTAGAAAGACTCACGCTAGCTCCGAACCCACAGCCCATATATTTCCTGCAAGAAGAACTCCCCACAAATTCTGGATCACTGCAAGGCCCGCAGAAACAGAGTCGAAAGGATTTCTGTTCCAGAGAACCCTGGAGAGCCATCCCCAGGGGTCCGTTGTGCCCCGGAAAGCGGAGCCCACTCCTGTGCTGCCCTGGCTGCACGGCCCCAGAGAAGCAGATCCCAGCAGGCTTCAGGGACAGAATCTCCGGCAGCCGAGAAGGTACCTCCGCCCACAGGTGCTCCAGGTCAGTGAGAGAGACATCTGGGCTGGCCGAGAGGGGAGCGGGGTGTCTCCGTGGCTCAGGCCCACTTGGGAGGCAGTGGTGGAGGCAGTGGCAGAGGCAGCGGTGGCCCAGGACTACCCATGCAGGCAGGAGCACAGGGCCATTACCGAAAGTCTCTGCATAAACCCCCTGAGGGAACTGAGCCTGGGAGGCAGCTCTGCCCCCATCCGAGCACCAGAACTTAAGCTCACATTGAATAGCAGCTGCACCTGCCACGGAAAGCCCATTTGAATCTCAGACCCCAAGCACTAGCTGGGCGGATCTAGGTGAAATCGGACAGGAATCTCACAAGTCAAGTAACTGGCTGGGAAAATGCTCAGAAAAGGGAAGAAAAATAAGACTATGGAAAGCTACTTTGATGGGCTACAGATGTTCCCGCCTTTCAATTCTGATGACGAGGACCTACTCTTACCATCAGGGAAAGATGTGGAGGTCGGGGCCTCTGTATCCCAGACATTCCAGGTGGATGTCCGGTGGGCTCAGGCCATGGAAGAGCTCAAAAAGGATTTTGAAAATCAAGTTAGACAGGTGGAGGAGAAATAAGAGAGATGCAAGAAAAGCATGAAAAATGGGTCAATACCTTGCTAAAGGAGACCCAAAAAAATGCGGAAGAAGATAACACCTTGAAAAATAGGTTCACTCAAGTGGCAAACGAGGTTCAAAAAGTCAATGAGGAGAAGAATGTTTTCCAAAGCAGAATTAGCCAAATGGAAAAAGAGGTTCAAAAGTTCACTGAAGATAACAGTTCTCTCAAAATTAGAATGGAACAGATGGAGTCTAATGACTTTATGAGAAACCAAGAAATCACCAAACAAAACCAAAAGAATGAAAAAATGGAAGAGAATGTGAAATATCTCATTGGAAAAACAACTGACCTGGAAAATAGATCAAGGAGAGACAATTTAAAAATTATGGGACTACCTGAAAGTCATGGTCAAAAAAAGAGCCTAGACATCATCTTCCATGAAATTATCAAGGAAAATTGCCCTGATATTCTAGAACTAGAGGGCAAAATAAGTATTAAAGGAATCCATTGATCACTGCCTGAAAGAGATCCAAAAAGAGAAACTCCTAGGAACATTATGGCCAAATTCCATAATTCCCAGGTCAAGGAGAAAATAATGCAAGCAACAAGAAAGAAACAATTCCAGTATTGTGGAAATACAATCAGGATAACACAAGATCTAGCAGCTTCTACAATAAGGGATCGAAGGGCATGGAATAGGATATTCCAGAAGTCAAAGGAAGTAGGACTCAAACCAAGAATCACCTACCCAGCAAAACTGAGTATAATACTTCAGGGGAAAATATGGTCTTTCAATGAAACAGAGGACTTTCAAGCATTCTTGGTGAAAAGACCAGAGCTGGAAAGAAAATTTGACTTTCAAACACAAGAATGAGAAGAAGCATGAAAAAGTAAATAGCAAAGAGAAGTCTTAAGGGACTTACCAAAAGTGAACTGTTTACATTCCTACATGGAAAGACAATATTTGTAACTCCTAAAATTTTTCAGTATGTGGGTAGATGGTGGGACCACACACACACATGCACACACACACACATTTACACGTGTGCATACACACACATATACACACATGCATGCACATACAGAGACAGGGCACAGAGTGAATTGAATAGGGTGGGACCATATCTTAAAAGAAATTAAGGTAAATTGTGAGAGAGAAATGTAGTGGGAGGAGAGAGGGCGAAATGCGATGGGGTAAATTATATCTCATTCAAGAGGCAAGCAGGAGACTTTTTAGTAGAGGGAAAAAGAGGAGAGCTGAGAAAAAAAAAAACAAGAAGTTTACCCTCATCACATTCGACTAAAGGAAGGAATAAAATGCACACTTATTTTGGTATGAAAACCTATCTTACAATACAGGAAAGTGTGGGAGAAGGTAGGGAGGGCAATGGGAGGAGGGAGCAATTTGAAGTCAACACTCTTGGGGAGGGACAGGATCAAAAGACAGAATAGAAACAATGGGGGGCAGGGTAGGATGGAGGGAAATACAGTTAGTCTTACACAACATGACTATTATCGAAGTCATTTGCAAAACTACACAGATAGGGCCTATATTGAATTGCCTGCCTTCCCAAAGGGAATGGGTGGGGAGGGAGGGATGGGGAGAATTTGGAACTCAAAGTTTAGGAACAACTGTTTAGTATTGTTGTTGCTACTAGGAAATAAGAAATACAGTTAATGGGGAATAGAAAGTCATCTGGCCCTACAGGACAAAAGGAGAAGGGAGGGATGATAGAAGAGAGGGCAGATTGGTGATAGCGAAAATTAGATTGCCCGGTGTACTGGGGTGGGGGGAGGAGATAAAAGGGGAGAAAATTTGGAACCCAAAATGTTGTGAAAATGAATGTAAAAACTTAAATAAATAAATTTTTATTAAAAAAAATAAACTGACATCAATCACTATTCTTTATTCCTTCACAATACAGCTTGGATTCAACATTTCTTCAAATCTCCACTACTTCTTCCTATTTTGTATTTCCACCAACTCACATATGGATTACTGAGAAGTTTCCAAACCTGTATATGGTTATAGTTTTAATTTACAGAAGTTCAGGTTAGATTTAAAGTGGAAAGTGGAGACAAGCACTGGTAAACACAATTGCATAGGAGAAAGAGCAAGCAATGACTCTACTTATCCAGGCAATGGTGGAGCAGAAAGATGAGAGGAAATGAATTAATTCAATCTGCGCATTAGAAAAAAGTACCAATATTTTTGGTGTTAGCATTAGATAAGACAAAGGCTGTCAATTACATCAGCTTTGCTTTATCTCTTCACAGTCTTGCTCCTGAGAAAATCTGAATGGCAACTAGGGAAATTATGGAAGTTAAAATAAATATCCTCAACTTGTTTTAACTCAGCTCTTTATTTTTTTGGTGCAGTTTCACAGAATGGTTTGAAGAGGAATCAAACTAGTGGCAAAGGATATTTTCAGAGTTAAAAGGGAATTTTGGACCGTAAATCAGGATAAGAGTTTGTTCTGTGGAAGTCCAAGAAGCAAAGAAAGAAGGCCAATTCAAAAGACATACCTGAAATAAATTCTATAGATTCTTTCAATTCCAAGATTCCTGAAAATATCTATGGGCTATTTTAATTTTGCCACAGAATTCCCAGCACTTGTCAAAATATCTTGAACAAAGTAGGTATTTAATAGATGTTCTTCTGATAGGATGCATTGTATTGGAATTGCCAACTCACGTTAATAGAGAGAGTTTCAATATAGAGAGCTCCCCATTCTGATGAAAGTACAGGTCCAGACACCACTTACCACAACCCTTTCCCCAATAATAACAAGTGACATAATCCTTTAAGTTTAGTAAAGAGCTTTCCATGCATTACCTCATTTTTAAAAGCTTAGAGTCAAGAGAGCTTGTTCAAATATGGCTCTGGCATTTATAGGCCATGTGACTTCTGGTTAGTCAATGAGGTTTTCTGAGCCTCAGTTTCCTCATTTGTAAAAGAGGGATTAAAATATCTATAATTCTTATCTCACAGAATTACTTTGAGGAAAGTGCTTTATAAACTATAAAGCAATACAGAAATGTTAATTGTCATTATTATGGAGATTAATGAAATACTACTGTAGATTGCTGATTTCTGGGGAGAAAAGTTCCATGGGATAATTTACTGATTTTCCTATTTCTGACACCCACAGAACAGCAGGAATTAAGTTTTATTGGCTCCATTATAATGACCAGATTATTTAACATAAATCGGGAGATGAATTTTTTTTTTTTAGTTCATTCTGAGAATTCACCAGGGAAGTCATAGATTATAGACTAGTGAAAGATGTTACTCATATGGGCTGAATTTATTTTGTACATTACCCATATGGTGATTATCACTCAAGTCTGGTTATTACCAACCCTAGGAGGGCAACAATGTGAAAGATAGGAAAATGGACAGTTCAAGACTGATGAGTGGAAAGTATCCCTAACTGGAAACCCTTTTTTCATTTTGAAATTTACTCTGTTTAATCCATAAATTTTATATAGCTTTATTTTTTAAAAGACCCCGAAACCCTCAAAAACAAGAAAATAAAAAAAAAAAACAACTTTTCTTTTAGTACATTTTTTGTGTGTATTTTGACAACAGGGTGGGATCCCACCTACCACAGTAAGCAGACCAGGGTTAGGTGAAGCAGACAATTTTTAGGGCACCTCTTATAGCTCCTTCCTCATGACAAGAGATGAGCATGGTCTTTAAAAAAGACCATGCAGACTCCCAGGGATCTGCCAAATCTTAATGCTGCTTCAGTCCAGTGAAAAGATGGTCCTATGGCCTGGTGCACATGTGTGCAGGGTTGTGATGATAGCTCCCAATGTATCTGCACCTGCTGCTTTGTCACTGCCTGTCACCACAACACTTTGAGGTAGGTGAAAATGGTAAAATGGTATGAGTGTTGTCTTTTAACTAGTGTATAAATTAGATTTAAGTGAGCCAAGTTGTGGGCCTCACTCTTTCAGAAACATTCAAGTCCAGAGGCAAGGCAAAAACCAAGATGACCAGTGTTGACTTGGGATGCAGTGGATGATCTTGACATCTTTGATGTCTGACCAAATTCTAAGACCTCTGTAGTAACTGCTTTAGCCATTTTCACGACCATTGGAACAATATATATTTTATCCACCCATTTCACAAAGGGAAGTCTTTGAATGCTTAAGGTAGACAGCTCCCTAACTCATCGATGGGTTTGAGACCACCTTGGTTGCCTTCAACTTGGTTTAACCCATCTGCCTAAATGATTTACGCAAGGTGTAGCAGCTGCCCATAATGCAGCTTCTTGGAGTCACAAGTGACAGTTGATGAATCAGGTGGACACCAAAAATGGAAAGCAGCCCTTAAGGGCTCAGCAGCTCTTACACCAGAAATACTAGTCTTCCCTGAACATCACTACACCCCAACACATATAGGTATATTAATATGTACAATTAATAATATCTAAAACTTATATGGCAGCTAGGTAGTGCAGTGGATAGAGCGCCAGGTCTGCTGACTTCAAATCTAGCCTCAGACACTTAGTTGCTGTGTGACCCTGAGCAAGTTACTTAACTCTGTTTGCCTCAGCTCTCTCATCTGTAAAATGAACAGGTGAAGGAAATGACAAGCTACTCTAGCATCTTAGCCAATAGAGCCCCAAATGGGGTCATGAAAAGTCAGATAGGACTGAAACTGAAGCAACTTAAAGTCTACAAAACGATTTGAAAATACTATGTCATTTTATCCTCTCTGGGAGATAGGTGGTTATTATCTTCATTACAAAAGAGGAAACTGAGACACTTAACAGTTAAGTGATTTGCCTGACTCTTACAAAGCTGGCAAGTATCTGAGGTCATATCTGAACTCACAGGTTCAAGACTCCAGGCTCATCAGTCTAGCCCCTGGACTGCCCAACTGCACACAGTCAATGAGAGGTAATTTTTGCAGTTTGGGTCCTAGAAGCTGATGAGTTGGATCATAAAAGACCTTGCTGCCACAGTACTTTGTTCCAAACCTGCAGAAGAAGAAGGTGAGGTTTTGAGACATCAGATGATTTGTCTTAGGACTTAACCCCAAGGTCAATTTTCCTTTCTGTGGTAGAAAGGTATCTTTCACTGTGCTCATCCCATTCTGCTCTTTGGTAGACCTAGTACTTTGGTTTGAGATATGTGAGCTGGAACACAAAAGCATGGCATTCATTAATGGACACAAATTATCCAGACTGTTATTTCCTTCCCAAATCTAACTTGTTTTTTGGGTACAGGAAGTGGCTGGGAGCTAGGGAGTAGCTCTGTGGTTTTATTGGAATAGGAAACACTCAGTGAGGAAATCCCTTTTGCCAATGAAGATTAGACTTTGCTTTTCAAGTTATACTCTTAGAGATTTGCTGGGAAAGGGGAGGGAGAGGGAAAAGAAGATGGGGAGAGAGAGACATGGAAAGGTTAAGTAACTTGACCAGGTCTACACCATTTGCATGTATCAAAGGCAGCATTAGAGCCCAGGTCTTTGAGACTCAAATTCTTATTGGTTTTTGCTCAGTCATGTCCAACTCTTCCTTACTCCATATGGGGTTTTCTTGGCTAAGGTAGTGGAATGGTTTGTCATTTCCTTCTCCAGCTCATTTTACAGGTGAAGAAACAGAGACAAATTGTGTTAAGTGACTTGCCCAGGATCATGCAGCTAGTGAGTGTCTGAGGCCAGATCTGAACTCAGGTCTTCTTGACTACAGGCTGGGTGCTCTATCTACTGAACCATCTAGTTGTGTCCAAAAGTTTAAGCCTAGAGCAACAAGTATTCCCAGATGCTCTCCTATCCAAGTACTACTCAGGCTCAACTTTGCTTAGCTTCAGAGATCAGATGATATCAGTATGTTCGGGTGGTATGGACATAGACCTATCTACTATTCCATATTAAATGTTATTATCTTATTCCTACAATGCTACATCTCTCTTAAACTATATGTTGACACACAAAATCTTCAAACCAGGAATGAAATGATTAAGCTTAAAAAAATGCAAGGCTTCTGCAGTTGTCAGCCATAAATCAGTCACTGGTCACAAGATCTGACAAATAGGCTGTAGCATAGCAATAACTGAGGTTGAAATAACCTCAGAGGGGGGATTTTAAAAGTACTGATCACTTAATTTTTCCTGACTGTTATTAGATGCCCTTATTTAAAAAGAAAAGACTTATTGTTTCTGCCTCTCTCTTTCCAACTTGTTTTGTATTGCTTATTTGAGGCTTTATTTTTCTCGATTCACTTTCTCTCATTTCCCTTACAAAATTTTTTGTTGGAGTTTGCGAAGTCCCATGGTTCCTCTTTCCCTCCTTTATGGCTTTTTCCCAGTCATTTTCCCAAGAGATTGCTCCCACCAGTATTAAAAATGGATTTTCCAGTTGTCAGCCATCTGTTTAGGTGCCAGAGTTGATATGAGCGGTGTGGTTAACTCTTCAGTGTTTGAGAGTCTCTTTCTGAATATTCTAGGGTCAGTTTCTTATGGTTCAACTTATAGCCAAGAAAACCAGAGTTCAGATCCTGACTTGGACACATATGAAAACTGTATGTTCATTAGTAAATATCATAACTTTTCTAAGCAGTAGTTTCCTCATCTGTAAAGTGGGGATAATAAGAACTTACATATATGGTTGTTGTAAGGATAAAATGAGATAATACGCGTAAAATGTTTTTCAAATCTTAAACACAGTAAATGATACCCATTGTTATTACTGCAGTTGCTGCTGTTTTTTTCATCTTTTTCTAATGAACTTCAGACAGAAAGACTCCTGGGTCCAATCACTATCTTGCTATAACCCTTGTATAATGCATATTCCTCAGACTATTGCACAGAATTAAGTAACTGGTTGTTTTTGAAATTGTATAAAGGTATTAAGAGTTAAAACATTTTCTGTAGCTTCCTTGAAACAATCTTCAAAACACTTTTAGGAGAAGACATGAGGCTATATCTCATCCTGTTTTCATGTGATTATAATTTCTTCTGCCAGTATTCAGGGCAGGTCTAATGCCAGCACGGTGATAGTTCAGGTTGAAGTTGGGCACCTATATGTCACTGAACAGTTAACAAAAAGAAGTTGACTTTGACCCAACACATCAGGGACATGTAAAAAGGCCACAGACACTTGATTTCTCAGGATGTGGTCCCTTTGTTTCCATATCTTACAGGGTATGATGACCCTCAGAGTTATTTTAGACACCCACTAAGTCCTGGACACCCGACTGAACATGGCTGGTACTTTTTATGCCCTAAGTCAATAAAGATGTGTCAAGGGAGCAAGGAGTCAATCACATCCAGAAACAGCTTTGTCTTTTAGGGGAAACTAATCCTTATGTAGAGGAAACAGGAATTCTAGTCGTATCACAGATCTTTTTTTTTTTCTGATTTTGGATTTTTTTCTTTTTCTACCTTTGAAAATGTTGTACTTTTTGTCTCCAGTTATTTTTGCTTGAACTCCTTTGCTGTCGAGTCATTTCAGTTGTATCTGACTTTTGTTACCTCATTTGGCAAAGATAATTGAGTGGTTTGCCATTTCCTTCCCCAGCTCATTCCAGAGGAGGAAACTGAGACACACAGGGTTAAGTGACTTGCCCAGGATCATATAGCTAATAAATGTCTGAGGCTAGATTTGAACTCAGGAAGATAAAAGTCCTCCTGATTCCAGACCCAGAAATCTATTCACTGTGCCAGCTAAAGTTCTTTAAGGTAATCTTATATCCACAGTTACGCAGTCAAGTAAAACCCTCCCTCTCTTCCAATTTATTTTGTTTGATAGTTTTTATTTCATTTTCTGCACCTTTTTAGGAAAAGGATTGCTTTCCTTCACGCTCTTCATAATTCTTTCCCCTTTTTTGTCTAGTCGAAACTTTTTAAAACAAAATTCATGGTCTTCACGCTTATTTATTCCTCGTTTAGTCTATACTCCTCAATCTCATGGAATTAAAGCTTCTAAGGTACCTATTATTTTGACTTTCCACTTCTACATAGTTTCTATTAGTGCCTTGTAGACCTTGACCCCTGGCCCCTTTTCATTCTGTTTTATCTCACTATTCCTGAAGGAGATAGCGGGGAGAGAAATATTGCCTGGCAGGGTACACGTTTTCCTGCGTCCCTGCCTGGGCAGTTCATCCATCACTAGCCCTTGCAGTGCATTTAAAAAGGCTTTAATAATCCTCTTTTTTGGTTTATTTATTTATTTTCGGTAATCTTGTATTAACCACCTGTTCCTCCCAAATCTCCCTATTCCTATAAAAACAAGCAAAAAAAACCCCACAAAACAAAACAAGGAAACATAAAAAAAAACCTTGTAAAAAATATGCTTAATCAAGTAAAACAAATCCACACATTAACTATGTTCCAAAATACATCTTTTATTCTTCATCTTGAGTTGATTTCCTGTCAGTAGGTGACTAAAATGTTTCAGCATTGCTCTGAAATCATCATGGGTATTAATCAGTTCCAAGTTTTTCAAAGTTGATTTGAATTTCACTGTTGTTGTTGTATACGTTATTTACTGCTCAGTCCACTCTGTATTAGCTCATATATGTCTTCCCAAGTTTCTCTAAAACTGCCCCTTTCATTTCTCCAAATACAATAATACTCTACTACACACTCATACCATTCCCCAGTTGATACAGGTACCATTTTAGTTTCTCTTTCTTTGTTATAACAAAGAGGACTGCTGGAAATAATTTTGGTACGAAGGGATTGTTTTCCTCCTTTCATCTCTTAGTTCGGCCGGGTAGCTAGTGAGATTAATGGATTGAAGTCTATGTTCAGTTTAGGGACTTTTTGGCCACAGTTTAAATTGCTTTCCCAAATGGCTGGATCAACTCATAGATCTACCAACAGTACCTGAATGTGCCTATTTGCTTACAATATGTCTAACAAATATCATTTTTCTTTGTTATTGTTATCTTTTTAATTAATGTGAAACCTCACAGTTATTTTAATGTGTTTTTCTCTAGTTATTAGTGATTTGGAATATTTTTTGTCTAGTTTTTGATACTTTGGATTTCTTCCTTTAAGAACTGCTTATTCATATTCTTTGACTATCAATTAGAAAATGAATCTAGTTCTTGTAAACTTGCATCCTTCTAATATATGGAATATGAAACCTTTATTAGTGTAACTTGCTACAAATACTATTTCAAGTTGATTATCTCCCTTCTAATTTTAACTTAATCATTTCATTTGTGAAAAAAGTTTTAATTTTCTATTATCAAAATTGTCCATATTTTCTCTTGTGATCTTCTCTGTCCCTCTCTCGCTGAAGAACTGTGCTCTTATCCAAATTTTATTTATGATGTGACCTTCTAAGTCATGTATCCTTTTGGAGATAATCTCAGGATAAAATGTAAAATGCTAGATGTAAACCTTATCTCTGCCAGATTACTTTCCAGTTTTTCCAGGAGTTTTTGCCAAACAGTTAGCTCATTATCCCAGTAATTGCAGTATTTAAATTTGCAAAACAAAAAAAACCAAAATCTATTTCTTATTTACTTCTGTATGTTGTTTACCCAATCTGTTTTACTGACCAACTCCTCTATATTTTGATTAGTATTAAACATTTTTATACTAACTGCTTTCTAGTATAATTTGATTTAGTTTTATGCCACCTGCTTTCTCATCTTCAAAACTTATTTCCCTTGGAGTGTTGACCTTTTGTTCCTCCAGATGAATTCCTTTATTTTACCTGCTAGCTCTCTAAAGTTAATCCTTTTTGTGATCTGGTATGGCACTAAATATGTAAGCTAATTTTAAGTAGTATTATCATTATACCCATGAACAATTAATAGACCTACAATTATTTAGATTTGTCTTTATTTTAATAAAGGGTGCTTCACAATTGTATGCATACAGTTCCTGGTATATATGTGTGTTGGGACACAGACTCCCAAATAGTTTATTCATTTTATAGTTATGCTGAATTTAATCTTTCTTTTCCTATTGGGATTCTTTCATAATATATAGAAATGTTGATTATTATGTATATTCAATTTGTATTACATATTATATTATTTTATGTTATATGTTTATTTGTGCTATAAACATTTATTTTATGTCCCACAATTTTACTGAAGTTAATAATTGTTTCAATTAATGTTTTAAAAAATTCCTTGTGGTTTTCTAGACAATCTTATGGTCTCCAAAAAGTAAGAGCTTTATTTCTTCTTTGCTTATGATTATTTCTTCAATTTATTCCTCTTGTTTTATTGCTATAGTTAGCACTTCCAAAATACATCAAATAATAATAGTGATAATGTATATCCTAGTTTTTCCCCAATCTAATTGGAAAGACCTCTAGACTTTCTCTATTATATGTAATGTTGGTTCTTTATTTTAGAAAAACATTGCCTATCATATCTCATATGTTATCATTTTGTTTTGTTTTTTTAACAGAAACAGATGTTGAATTGTGTAAAGAAAAAAATGGCATCTATCAATTTTTCATGTTTTTAATTATTTTTATTAACATCTTATGTTATAATTTTCTGTACATTGAATCAAGGTAAATTCTGATTCTTGGTATAAATCTAACGTGGTTATGGAATATATTGTTGGATTTTTCGTTCATATTTTAACCTAATATTTTGCATCAATATTCATTAGGAATTTTGGTCTACAGTGTTTTTTCTCTTCCTGATGTAGATACCAAGACCATTTTTAAATCATAGAGTTTAGAAGCTTTTATCCCTCCCTTTCTTATTTCTGCAAATGTAATATTGTAGCTATTTCTTGGTATACTTTGTAAAATTCACTTCTAAATTATCTAAGGTTCTCCACCCACTCAATCCATAAAAGTTAATTTATATCTCACTCAATTTATTTTAGGGAGATTGGGTTACTGAAATAATGTATTGCTTATTCTACTGTTCAGGCACTTTTTTAACCCTTTGTACATTTCATTCATGTCACCAATTTTGGTGGCATATAATTAGGCAGAATAGTTTCTTGTAGTTTCCATCATTTTGTCTTCAGTTTTTTAGAACTCTCCCTTTTCACTGTTGATCTCAACAATTTTATTTTTCCCTTCCTTATTAAAACTAGGTTAGCTCACTTGATGTTTTTTAAAATTTTTATTGTTTTTTAATTAAGATTCTAAGCTTAAATGTCAATACAGAGCATTTCCATACATGTAGCAGAATATGAAAGAGCATTCTATATGAAACTATAAACCTCAATTTCATAATGCTTATTTGTAAGATAATAATAATATAGTCTACATATTACTGCCAAACTATCCTCATCTGTGCTTCCTACTGAATTTTCTTTTGTTCACTTATTTAAATAAATGACACACAGACATGACCTTTTTTTTGCTGTTGTTAACACAGTGGTAACCTCCTCTCCCCAATACCCAGTTAAATAGTAAGAGAAAAGGAAAAAATTCTTGCAAAAAAAATAAGCACAGTTAATAAAAATGGATCCTCTCAGAGTTCTTGTTTAAAAATAAAGGTCTCTGGATGTTTATCTGTCAACTCTGCCAGCAGCTGATTAAAATGCTTCATCAGAGGTGACATGAGTCATCATTGATTTGAGTCTTTCAAAGATGCTTTATTTTTCCAATGTTGCAATTGTATGAATTTTCTCCTAGTTCTGCTGAATTCCTTCTGAATCAGTTTATACTACCCAGGATTTTCTTAAATTGTCTTTTTTATCTTTTTTTTTTACAGTACAACTGTTTCCCATTACATTCTTAGACCACAATTTCTTCAGCTATTCTCTGCCCCTTTAAATCCCTCCCTTCCAGATCAGAAAGTTCATTTTGTTTGCTATTTTTGCCCCACCTCTGTCCCCCCTACCCGTATCCTTTCATTACAATGATCCTTCTTCATTTCCTTCTATTTGTTTTCTTTTTGGATTGTTGATTTGACATATTCCAAAACAAGTTCTTTCTGAGTATGTGGGAGGGGGTTAAGGAAGATCTAATTAACTTAGAAACTTAATTGCTTACCTTTGGGGTGGGACTTCCTATGATTGTAGAGGGATGAAATAGAAGGGAGAGAGGAAGAAAGAGGAGAGAGGGAGAAAGGGATGGAGAGAGAGAGAGAGAGAGAGAGAGAGAGAGAGAGAGAGAGAGAGAGAGTTCAGCCCTCTTTACTTCATTTCAGATGAGTGAGATTCAGCTATTCAATTAACTCTCCTCCCTCTGTGTTTGTATAGTCCTCATCTTATGCACCCCTTTCTGTACTAGTGCATTTTTCCTTTTCCCCTCTTTTCTCTTTCCCTTCTGAAAACACTGATAACAATTATTCTATCTCACTCCAGGATTTCCCTCTCTCTCTCTCTCTCTCTGTCCCTCCCTCCCTCCCTCCCTCTCTCTCTCTCTCTCTGTCCCTCCCTCCCTCCCTCTCTCTCTCTCTCTGCCTCCATCCATCCTTCTCTTTCTCCCTCCCTCCCTCCAATTTTTAGAGATATTAAGGTTCTGAGGGAACAGCTACTTCTTCTGTTCCTGTTACAATGTTAGCACTACATCATAATACAGGCATACACCCTCTTTGAGGGCTCTCTCGATTTGCAGTATTTTTATGCTGATTATTATTTTCTTTAATTTACTCATGTCTCCAACTTTAGTTCCTTAGTTGCTATCAACTCCCTGCTGAACTTTCAGTTGAGGTGGTCAGTTTTGCTTGATCTCACCTTGCAACCTCTGACTGCTTGCATTGACTTTCATACGTTGGGATTAGCTCCCCATGTCCTTTTAAGATTTGGTTTTCTAGATCTCTAAGGTCTCCTCCACCAAATCAGAACAAATTTTTCAAGACCTCATAGCCCTTGAGCCTGGGTAGTTCCAGTATAGCACTGGAAAACTTCATATTTGTTGGTTGCTACTCCCCAGGGCTTCCAAGGTCCCCCATGCTGGAGCTCTCTGATCACCCTGGAACTGTCTTGCAGAGACCTCTATACTTGCTGTTTCTGGACACAAAGGCTTGCAAGTGCAATTGTGTCCACTTTCTGGCCATGTTAGCATATGCTTTATTGGAGACTACCTTTGCTTATGTACTTTTGCTTTTTTGCATAATTCTGAGGTGGAGGAAGTCACTGCAATTTCTTGTTGGATTTTTAAATCATTATTCAGCTTGATGCAAACTATAAGGTTTTACTAGAGTATGTGGGAACTGAGTGATGTGCCTCCCATTCCAGAAACCATTTAAAATGGCAATCAATTTTATTAGTTAAAAAAAATTCAACTTTTGCTTTTATTTATCAGTGTAACGAAGTTTAGTTTTGTTAACCTTAAGTTTTGTTGATCTCTAATGTTCATAATTTGTGGCAGTTGGTATATATATACATATATATGTATATATGTATGTATATGTGAATGCATATATATATATATATAATTTATACGTACATAGTGTTAACATTGATTCATTATATATGATAGTAGTTCTCAGCTTCTACATCTGAGGGAAGTTTCTAGGGCAATGACCTCATCATTTCCCACCTGGCTGATCTCTTGGAATTCGTCATTGCCAGAAACTCATCTTTCCACAAGATCTAATTAACTCAGAAACTCAAACACTTTCAGTACCCCTTGCCTTTCCTGGGGTGGAGGGCTCTCTCGAGGGCCCTCTCCCACTCTGAATGAAGAGGGCGGAAAGTGGAAATAGAAGATCTCCCAGATCCTCTATTTGGGATTTTTTTTTTTTTTTTGCCTTTTATCTTTTGCCTTAACTTGTATCACAAGCCCATAGCACAGTATCTGGCATATGGTAATCACTTAATAAATGTTTATTGACTAATTGTTAGCTTGAAATACACTATAATTTCCTTTTTTATCTCTTTGTATTATGCCTAGTTTTACTGTTGCTTTTTCTGAGATCACGGTTACTGTGTCTGAGTGCACCTGAAGGATAATAAATTTTGCTTCAGCCCCTTGTTTCTTGAATACAGCATTCTGTTTGATTATTATTTTCTGATTTACTCTGCTATTTTGTTTTGTGGATGAGTTCATCTCATTAACATTCATAGTTAAAATTGTTAATTGTGTATTTTTCCTTCATCTTGTCATGGACATTTCCCTCTTTGTTTCACACTTTCCTCTTTATTAGGAATAAAGTAGTATGTTTAAAAAGAATGTGCTTAAAACTACTGACCCATAATTCAATCAATCTGTTGCCATTCCATTGCCCTTCTTCTCTTCTCTTTGCCCTAACTGGATTGCAGGTTTTTTCTTCTTTTCTTTCTTCCTTTCTTCCTTCCTTCCTTCCTTCCTTTCTTTCTTTCTTTCTTTCTTTCTTTCTTTCTTTCTTTCTTTCTTCCTTTCTTTCTTTCTTTCTTCCTTTCTTTCTTCCTTCCTTCCTTCCTTTCTTTCTTTCTTTCTTTCTTTCTTTCTTTCTTTCTTTCTTTCTTTCTTTCTTTCTTTCTTTCTTTCTTTCTTTCTTTCTTTCTTCCTTCCTTCCTTCCTTCCTTCCTCCCTTCCTTTCTTTCTCTCTCTCTTTCTAGGTGTCTCTGTCCCTGTCTCTCTGTCTCTGTCTCTCTCCCCTTTTATTCTCAACTCTTAGATATTGGAATTTGGTTTGCTTATGAATACTCAAAATTTATCCTGTACTCCATAGTTTTCAATAATTTTTTCAAGTTGCTCCTGGCATAATGGTATTTGATTCCTCTCTTTAGGAATATTGCTTTAAAGCAGCACTTTTGCTCTATGATACTTACCATGGCTAAAAGTTAGGTACAGATCCTAAAATGTTTTTATATTTTATTCAATATTGAAAGAGGATGGATTCATTAGTTATAGTTATAGAAGATGGTGCTTTTTTTGAATTATTAGTTTTTGTATAGTTGATCTATCAGTTACATTTGTGTCTTGAAATCCAAAAAGTAATTTCAAATTCCATTCTAGGTATGCCTGTCTCCTTTCCAAATTCAATAACAACACTGATGTTATTTTCCCAATCTGTTTCAGTTAGGTATCATTTGTAGAATTAAATGAAGACTTTTAAGGTTATCTGGTTCTTCAGGTTTTTTCTTTTCAAATTTTATTCATTCCTCATTTCCATTTTTTTCATTATATCTACTTTGGGGGGTGGAATTGTTTGTTTAAGATTGCCCTGCATTAATCTACAATACATTGCTATGTAACTTGGAGATGGGGATATTGTTAACAAAAAGCAAAGCGAAGACTTTGCTTACAAGAGACGAAATCTGATTCTAATTTTGTTATGATATAGTATTGGCATGTGATTAACATATTCATATCTTCAGTCCATTTTATATATATATTGGTAGTTTGTGTGCTTTACTGGTCAGTGACCTCTGCACCAAAGTATTTCTAGTAAGTGGGGTATTAGTATTTCGGGTTTGTTTCTAGGTATCTTGCTTTCTTGTCATGCTAGAAAATGGAAGAATGCTATTCATTCTAATGTCCTTTGTACCATACTGTGGTGATTAAAAAGGTTCAAAAGACATAGTTTTGAGGTAATTTAATCATTTTATTAGACCAAAGATCCTTCATGGTGATGGGCTCACAGTTTATAGGCTCTTTGAAGAGTAAGTGTTCTGGAGGGGTACCAATCAACTCTGGTTGGCTAACACAATGGGAGGTGGGCTACAGTAAAATGAGGTTCTTGGTATATATGACTTGGATCACCCACATCTTGATCAAAGAAACATGCATTTCTATATTACCTATTTTGACAAAAGGAAGTATCAACACTTCCCCAGACCTGTTTGAGCAAATACAATGAACTGAAATATACTCATTGGTGCAGACTTAGACTTTCTTTTACTGTCTGATTAGCTCTTGGCCTGGGTAAATGTTTAAGAGAGATTTCTGACACTGGTTGATTTCTGGATGAGGAAGTAGAAAGAGGAAAACCTTGGTCCTATACAATAATTAGTTAACTAAATATAAGAGAGAAATATTCATTTTTCACAATGCTAATTATTATGGTGGTTTAGAGTAAGATAAACCTGCAATACTCTGATACCCCATAATTTTCTTTCATTTGTAGAAGCAATTATAATTTATTGAGATGAGAGGGGTGGTAATCCAACATCGTACAGCCAGCATTCAGTTGGCAATAGGTTTTGGGGTTCTGACCTTCAAAGATTCTATAGAGTTCTCAGAGTACAAGGGACCCCTCTGTATATCATCCCAATTGTCATTCCCTTTCTTTGCTGATGCCCTCTGTACCCATGACAGGATGATTGGGCTTTGGGCTGATTATTATTATCAATAGTAGCACTATTGTAAAACCTACAGTCTCCTTTGTTAAGTTTTGTTCTGTTTTTTTCTTAACAGAAATAGTGCCAATGTCAGGAGGAAATTCTCCACTTGATGAATTTGAATGAGATCAAGAGAGTAAAATAGGGCAACAAGTCCTCAAGTCTATTCTCAATTTCTTTGCCTGCTCATTTCTCCTCCTATTAGCAAATCACAGTATAGCAGAGGGTGCCCTTATCAATTGGGTCCCCTACCCACCCACAATCTTGAAGGGATCATAGGGCATACATTTTCATCAGAAAGGAAACACCCCATGAAACTGGTCATGCTAAAGGACGTGTTGTATGCTATGCTTTATTGGCATTGCAGCTCCTATCTGGTTGAGTTGAGGATTATTTGCTATTGAGACTCAGAAGAATGGATTGATTCTAGTTGGGCTATAAAGGTGTTGAAATAGCTTCTTGGCCAACTTTCTTTTGCAACATCCTTTTTGGTGCTTTTTGCACAGCAATTCCTCTCCTGTACTTCCTAGATAGGGAGGGAATTTCCCCCTTCAACTCCCATGATAATGGTGTCTTGTTTGAGAAGTATGTGGCAATGGTGATCAGCAAACGTGTGCTTTGGTGAATGTGAAATGTAACCTGGCTTGCTTCTTTTGACTTTTCTGTTTCTTCCCCAAGCACATTTAGTGACCAGAGATCCTGAGGAATGGACATCTTAATGCCCCAGGCAATATTCTAAGACAGAGTAGATACCCATCTACATTGGTATCATATGTGTTAATATATAACATCTTTTCTGCTTTAAATATTTCTTTTGTGATGGAGAAAATAAGTGGATTGTTGTATATACTACTTTTTACAATGAATAACTTTTTAGATGGGTCTTGGCTAATTCTTTTTGGAGAGATACTAGGCATAGTCACACTGAAACTTAATTCAAAATTTTCCCCAGGACTCTAGGCTTAGGGAATAATGTGCCAGAGTTTAACAAAAAGTCTCACTCCATTTCATACAGGTCGGGCTTCTCCAAGACTGAATTCAGTCTCATGAAGCATAAAGCTAGAGCCATTTTGGGGGGAAGGGTCATTGTGGACCATGAAGGGACACAAATTTGTTTTATATTAAATTTTGCTTGAGTTCATCAAATTAACCAAATGACTTATAATTCTAAAAGACTAGACTATACTTGAGCAGGGGAATCCCTGATAAATTTAGTGGTACTTCTATCAAAATGAAATTATAGAGTGTGGGGCTTTGTCTGGAGGCATCACCTACCCCCATGAAATGTAAGCATGCCCAACGATACCTTTCTGAAATGACACAGAGAATTCGAAGATGTTTGGTGGACTGGGACTCCGGAGAACAGATTATGATTAGAGATGCCAGTCTTTTCTATAGTATTCAAAAATGAGTTTAAATACCAGCTTGCTCTCTCTCATCATAGTTCTCTTCATTTTCCCCTTGTTGTTTCTTCCAGAATGCATCAAAGTTGAGGTGGGAAGAAAAGATTTCTTGAGTGTTAAGAGATTGTCCAGAAAATGACTCCAAGTTCAATTATATTCAAGGGAGAGCTCATGGGTTATTTGAGAGGTTTTTGCTGGCTTTTTTTTTCCAGTGTCTGTTCATAGTCTTTGGTGAGTCCTTTGGGGCATCTGCATTTTCTTTGAGGTGAAATAAAATCTCTTTCAAATTGAATTTGCATTTGATATTTTCAGTGCTTGTATAGGAGCTGAGGACACTTTTATTCATGTAGGAAAAAACTGGAAATGAACAAGCTGCTGTGGAGCTGTCCTAGGGCAACTCCAGGTAAGGGCAATGAGCTGAAGGGAGAAAATGCACCTCTTTGGTCAGACCCAAGTTTGGACCCAGTCCATGTGAGTTGAGCTTCTCAAGGGGCCCTGGATTATACACCTTTATCAGAAATAACTTGTTTATCCCTGACGGAGGCACATAGCCAAATCAGGAAATAGTCCACAAAAAAAGTAGTCTGTCACCTTAAATGAATCAGATTAGTGTTTGATCTATATATTTGAGAACTCCAGTAGTAATCCTCTTAAGCCCACAGACAGATCATTCCTGCAAGTCCTGGTATCTCTATTCTCTCCAGAATTTATTTTTTTTTGCCCAAGATATACAAAGCTAACTAAAATGCTGACGTAAAGTAGAAGGTCTGCAAAATGTATTCTTCCTGAGTATATCATCTTGATACTTCTTCCCACTGAAGCTTTTGGTTCAAATCCTAAGGAATCCAATCTCAATCCAAACTTCCTGTCATTCTCTTTATTTCTGCCTTCTTAGGCATACCATCTGTTTTGTGTAGTTCTAGGCATGTTCCCTCCTATTTTTTTCACTCACCATATCTAATTTCATTCAATAATTAAGTCCAAGCAAAACAGCCCCAGATCAAAATTTTTGTCTTATTTCCTCCAAGAAATGTTCCTTAATAAGTGCGTAGAAGCTAAATTTCCCATTAACTCCTTTTTACATTGGTTTTCTCATTCACCATGGTAGTGGTTTTTGATATAGAAAGCTAGGAAATATGAAGGTTCAATTCTCTCATCTGAAACATACAGTTATGTGATCTGGATAAGTCACATCCATGATCTTTGAGGCAAGACTATAAGTTCTAAGACTCTAAGTTATAGAGAAGGTACAACCTGCATCATTAGAAAGTGTTCCATCATTTGGGAGTTCATTATCCTAATGAAATCACAGGTCTCAGTCCCCTCTGTTTCATAGTCATTTCATGGGAGATGAGTAACAGAACATAATGGTAGGGAATGGCTGTCACCAATGTTCAGATTCCCACTTTGGAGGAAAAATGAGATCTCTTCGATAGCCTGGCACTGAAAGCATATACCTTTATACAGCTGAGAAACAGTTTATGGAAGGCACAGCAAGAGAACTCCATGAAATTCTGCCTCAGAATGTGGTCTATTTATACCCCAAACATTTAAAAGTCCCCAGAGTGCACAGAAATCACATTTTTAATTAAAGGACATTTCCTTCTATTTGTTCCTAAAAGTAATGGCATCATGCACAAGGATTTAACACTCTATGTGTGTGTGGGTGTGGGTGTATGTTCATATGCGCACATGTATTTGAAATTCTGATCTCATACAATTAATGATATATTTTCCCCTAAGGCTGCTTTCCTTCAAAAAGAACTGAATTGAATAACAAAACAGCAATTCAAAACTCACTGAACTAAAATCATGGATAGTTTAAGCCTCAGTCAGACACTGATTAATTATAATCAACAAATGCTTACTGAGTACCTACTATATTTAGGACACTACTCTAGGTATTGGGGGTACCAGGAAATATAAGATATAATCCATTCCTTCAAAGGCATTATACAATTTAGTTTGAGAGACATGAAATACACACAAAAAGATAAACAATATAAAATAAGCATATACTGAGTGCCAAATGAATGGTAGAGATGGCAAATGCTTACAGTTTGGATGTAATTTCATCATGAGATTAAATGGCTGGGGTTAGGAATTAAAGATATAGAGCAGAAGAAGACTACCTCTATTTTAAAAAAAATCAATTTTGTTTTATTTTCAACTTTGAATTCTTTCTCTCCCAATTTCCAAGTCCCCTCTTCATTGAGAAAGATAAAAAAATTGCAAACATATATACTCAAGCAAATTCCCCCATTAACCACATCCAAAAAAATCATCCAAATGTTTGTCTCAATCCATATGCAAAGTCTGTCACCTCTCTTTCAGAAAATGGTTAGCGTGTTTCATCATGAATCCTCCAGAAATGTGAGTGGTCATTGTGCTGATCAGAATTTTTAAATCTTTCAAAATTGTTTATCTTTATAATATTGGTATCATTTTATAAATTGTTCTAATTAAGGCTTCCTCTTTGTAGTAATTCTACCTTGCTAGTTCCTTAGAAACTGAAGTCCCTAGTTTCATCCTCTCTATCTAATAGTCAGGAAAAGGGGATTAAAAATAAAGGGAAGTTTTATTGCCTCAGAATCCTAGTTCCCTACCATCCTCTGAATACTTACATCTGTTAGGGACAACAGGATTTGGGAGTGCTGGAATCTATTAGACCTTGAGATTAAAATGTATTCATTTATTTTTAGTTTTCAACATTCATTTCCACAAGATTTTGATTTCCACATTTTCTCCCCATCTCTCCCCGTCCCCCATCCCAAGATGCCATGCATTCTTATTACCCCTTCCCCCAATCTACCCTCTCTTCTATCACACCCCTCCCTTCCCTTATCCCCATCTTCTCTCATTTCCTGTAGGGCAAGATAGATTTCTATACCTCATTACCTGTATTTCTTATTTCCCAGTTGTGTGCAAAAACAATTCCCAACACTCATTCCTAAAACTTTAAGTTGTGACTTCTCTCCCTTCCTCCATCCCCACCCATCCTCACTGAGAAGGCAAGCAATTCAATATAGGCTATACATGTGTGATTATGCAAAAGATTTCCATAATAGTCATGTTGTGAAAGACTAACAACATTTCCCTCCATCCTGTCCTGCCCCCCATTTATTCTATTCTCCCTTTTAACTTCTCTCTCCTGAGAAGTGTTTACTTCTAATTACTCCCTCCTCCCATTTGCCCTCCCTTCTATTATCCCCCACCACACCCCACTTATCCACTTCTCCCCTACTTTCCTGTAGTGTAAGATAGATTGTCATACCAAATTGAGTGTGCACATTATTCCCTCCTTAAGTCAATGTGATGAGAGTAAACTTCACTTTTTCCCTCTCACCTCCCCCTTTTCCCCTCCATTGAAGAACCTTCTTCTTGTGTCTTTGATGAGATATAATTTGCCCCATTCCATTTCTTCCTTTTCCTCCCAATATATTCCTCTCTGATCCCTTTGATTTTTAGATATCATCCATTCCTATTCAACTCACCCTGTGCTCTCTGTCCATATGTATGTAATCCCTTCAACTGCCCAAATACTGAGAAAAGCCTCAAGAGTTACAAATATTTTCTTTCCATGTAGGAATGTAAACAGTTTAACTTTAGTAAATGCCTTATGATTTCTCTTTCCTGTTTACCTTTTCAAGAGGAGTCTTGAATTATTGATTATAGTGTTTGAAAGTCAAATTTTCTATACAACTCTGGTCTTTTCATCAAGAATGCAGAAAGGCTTCTATTTCACTGAATAACCATTTTTTCAACTGAAGAATTATACTCAGTTTTTCTGGGTAGGTGATTCTTGGTTTTAAACCTAGTTTCTTTGACTTCTGTAATATCATATTCCAAACCCTTTGATCCCTTAATGTAGCAGTTACTAGATCTTGTGTTATTCTGATTATATTTTCACAATACTCAAATTGTTTCTTTCTGGTTGCTTACAATATTTTCTCCTTGATCTGGGAACTCTGGAATGTGTCTACGATATTCCTAGGAGTTTCCTTTAAGTATCTCTTTCAGGAGGTGATAAATAGTGATATTTATCTTACCCTCTCATTCATTCTAGAATGTCAGGGCAGTTTTCCTTGATAATTTCATGAAACATGATGTCTAGGCTCTTTTTTTTTTGATCATGGCTTTCAGGGAGCCAGATAATTTTTAAATTGTCTCTCCTGGATCCACTTTTCAGGTCAGTTGTTTTTCCAAAGAAATATTTCACATTTTCTTCAATTTTTTCATTCCTTTGGTTTTGTTTGGCAATTTCTTGGTTTCTTATAAAGTCATTAGCTTCCATCAGCTCCATTCTAATTTTTAAAGAACTATTTTCTTCAGTGAGCTTTTGAACCTCCTTTTTATTTGGCTAGTTCTGCTTTTGAAAGCATTCTTTCCCTCATTGGCTTTTTGGATCTCTTGAGTCATTTGGGTTAATCTATTTTTAAAGGCATTATTTTCTTCAGCATTTTCTTTGGATCTCCTTTAGTAGGTTGTTGACTCACTTTTCATGATTTTCTTGCATTGCTGTCATTTCTCTTCTCAATTTTTCCTCCACCTCTCTTACTTGATTTTCAAAATCCTTTTTGACCTCTTCCATGGCCTGAGATCATTGCATATTTATTTTGGATGCAGAAGCCTTGACTTTGATATCTTCCTCTGATGGTATGTTTTGTTCTTCCTCATCCAAAAGGATGAAAGAAAATATCTGTTCACCAAAAAAGTAACCTTCTATATTCTTATTTTTTCTCCCTTTTTAAGGCATTTTCTCAACCAGATATTTGACTTTTGAGTCCTTTGTCAAGTGGAAGGTATGCTCTAGAGACCTATAACTTTCAGTTCCTCCAAGGTATTGCAATCAAGGGAGAGGAGTTTACTCCTCTCCTGGCCTGCACTGTGGTCTGGGAGCAATCACAAGCTTTTCTGCCCAGGATCTGAGAGTAGAATTCCTTTTCCACAGACATGACCCACTGCACCATGTCAGTGCTCTTCCTTACCCCAAGACTGCCACTCAGTGTTGAGACCCAGATCAGCTGCCTGATTCCCCCAGGGTCTTTAGGCTGAGAAGTCCAAAAAGGGACACTGCTCCTGCAGTGACTGCTGCCACCCTGGGGCCAGGGCCAGAACAGGTTCCCTTCTCACCCAGGTGAAAGTGCTTTCTCACTGACCTTTGAAGCTCTCTTTGGCATTTGTGGGTTGAAAAATTGGGAACTGAACCTGCTACCCATGAATCTCCACTCTGAAACCTGTTCCAGTCCTGTCCCTGCCACACCATGTGGCCAAGCTGTGCTGTGCTCCTCTCTGAGCCCAGTGTGATAGACCCTTTCTGTCAGTCTTCCAGGCTCTCTGGACTGGAAATCTCTTTCAATCTGTCATTTTGTGCTTTCTGCTGCTCTAGAATTTGTTCAGTCATTTTTACAGATATTTTATGGGTTATGGGGGGGGAAGGGAAGAGCTAGAGCAGTTCAGTCCTTCTACTCTGCAATTTTGGCTCTGCCCCTCCAGAAATCTTGTAACTTTAGTTTTCCAAGGTTTAAGAATACAAAGAGCTAGTTTGGGGAGGATATTCCACACAGACAATGAACTTGATCCTTCAAGAGCTATATCTACTTGCTTTGTGGGGAAATTATTTGCTTTTACTGCCAGAAATATTGACTCTTAAAAGGAAAAATCATCTTGATTCTAGTAGTCTGGAGAGGGACTCTGAATGAATTTCTCTTTAATTCAAATGGAAATGATAAATTGCAGCTCAAACTAAGATATCATTCTCTTAAGAGCTGAACCAGTTTACCAAGTGGGTGACATTTTGAGAATGATCCAACAAAATTCCCCATACTCAATCACTCCAACACATTCTCTCTTCTTTGGTAGTGATGAGAGAATAAGTATTAAGGAAATTATTAAAAGAGAAATAAATAGCTAACAAAAAAATCCCTGAAGCATAACTAATTTGGGAGCTATTGCTGAGGTAAAATATAGTTGATTCTCCAAAGTCATATCATTTTGAGAAATATTTGAGTACATGTTTATATGAATCTGTAACACTGAGCTACAAATAAAATGATAGATCTAGGGGACAGACTGGAGGGGAAAAATGAGTGTTTTCAAAGAAATAATAGGAAGGAGCACAAATGGCTTAGAATTAGAGATAGAAAATCTTATTGCAGTAACAAACTCCTTGAAAATTGTATCCTTAAAAAATCAACAACATCTTGGGAATCTAGAGAATACTAGAATAAAACAAAAGGACTGGAAAAACCCATCTATTTTTAAAAATGATCCTGAAAAAACAGGTCAAGATGAGAAGATCTAAAAATCACTGGATTAATGGAAAAATACCCACCACAAAAAAGTTCATTTACCACATTTTAAGAAATCATGACTGAAAAACTGAGACCTATCAGAACCAGAGAGCAAAGTAAATATAGATGGAATCCCCTGGTCAGCACCTGAAAGAAATCCCCATATGAAAATCCCCACATGAAAACTCTCAGGAGTACCATATGCAATTCCATTTCAATGGGAGGTGGAATGCTATAAGAAATAAGAAATAAAGAGTTAGGATAGCACATGATTTGCAGCTGTCACTATAAAGGAACAGAGACCTTGGGATATGATATTCTTCAATTCAAAATATAAGCACTTATAGACAAGAATAACTTACATGACAAAGCTCAGTATAATTTGACAGGGAAAAAACAGGATCTTCAGTGAAACAAAATACTAACAAACATTCCTGATGAAGTGACCACAACTGAGTTGATACTTAGAAATTCAAACATAAGAGTCAAGAGAAATATAGAAAAATAAATATATTTGTACATTTAGAAATGAGCATACTGTGATGAGGAGTTTATATTTTAACAGAGGGAGAAGAAATAAGTATTTCTTCAGAACCTACATGCCACTAAGGTCTTAGAAGGAGTAACTAAAGAAAGAATATCTGTATAATATTATGAAAAAAGGGAAAACAAACAGAAAGAGCTACAGTACAGAAGAAATAGAGTATAACTTATTTCAGATAATTAAGATGTGTGACAATACTATATTAACAAAGAGAAAATGGTGAAGAATGTGGTTACATATGAACCTCCCTTTCATTTGAACCAGATAAAAGGGGATTGAATACGCACATGCGTGCATGTGAGCACATACACACACACACACACACACACACACAATGTTATAGAAATACATTAAATTCAACACTCAACAGGGAATCCAATGAGGAGAGGAGAAATGGGAATTAAGAGAAAGGGTTAATTCAGAGAAGGATTAGTTATAATTAAAGGATACTCTAACTTCAGAGGGGATGGGGAGGAGGGAGGAAAGCAAGCAAGCATGAGAATGTATGACTGTGAACTATGTAAATGGAAGAGAAATAGAGGTACAGAGGCATATTACACTAATACAAATCAATACAAATGACTATCTCCTCTTTCAATATCTGTTAAGAGGGAGGCAGGAGGCAAAAAGAGCAGTAAGTAGAGGGAAATACGCAATTAACTGTTGTAACTATGAATGGGAACGGTATAAATTCATCAACAAAATGGAGGAGAGAAGCAAAGTGGATAAGAAAGCAGTATGTTATTTACAAAAAACACATTTGAAACAGAAAGATTCACACAAAATTCAAATAAAGGGCTAAAGTAAAATCTCTTAAGTTTTAGGTGAACTTAGGGAAGACTTAAAAAGTGAGAAGGAAAAGGATCTAGCAGTACCAGATCTCAAACTATGCTAGAAAACAACAATGATGATGATAAATAATCATCAAAATGATTTAGTATTGGTTATAAAAATAACATCATAAACAAATTAGAGGAGCAAGGAAGAAAATAAATACCTTTCACAGCTATGGATAGGGGAAGAGATGACCAGAAAAGAGACAGAGTTTATGACAGAAGATCAATTGGATAATTTTGATTATGGAGCCTTTGTAAGCTCCTAGGATCCTTATTTCCACTCACACTTAAACTCATGGGTCAAATTTTTCTAAGGCAACATTTTTCAGGATTCTACAAGTGCATATTAGGGGATGAGATGTCATTCCCTTAGATCCCCCATTCTTTCCAATGTTATCCTCCAATGATAAGTGCTTCAGTTTTATTTAGCCTATTAACATTAATGAGATTTTACAAAAGGGATATTTGCTGAAGTGATACAGCAAAAAAAGAATTGCAAATATTTCCCTCCAACACTTGGCAGTATTCTCCACTGTCTACCGTTATAATCCTGGAGGAAAAGAGAGTAAAATTAAGCAATTTTTAGCAAATTTGCCAAGCAAATGTTACCATCAAATTCATTATAATTTCCATATGAGTACTTGTCTCAGGCACCACTAAGAATGGCTGCTATCCTTTGGTGACATAAAGGATAGAGTGCTGGGTTTACAGTCAGGAAGACAAGTTCAAACCTGGCTTCAGACACTTATTAGCCATGCTGCTTTGGTCAAATCACTTAACCCTGTTTGCCTCAGTTTCTTCATCTGTAAAATGACCTAGAGAAGAAAATGACAAACCACTCCAATATCTTTGCCAAGAAAACCCCAAATGGGATCATGAAGTGTCAATAACAACTGAAATGACTGAACAATAACTTCTTCAGCTGGTAGTAAACTCTGGCCTGAATAAAAAAAAAACTCATTGGATTTTTTATAGCTTAATTTCCTAAGTTTTTGAAGGTCTTAACTGTCTCAAATATTCTTTCACCTAAAAGGAGAAAAGAATAAAAACAAAAATGTGGAAAACATGCACCATCATGTCTATATCCAGATGGGAAGATTAAGGCCTATAGCCTCTCTATTCACATAGAATTTTCTAGTAGTATGTCTTCCCTTGATTCCTCCCAGGCAAGAGAGAAAATATGAGGGATAATTACTGTTTGGGCAGGCATTCTCAGTTCCAGCTCAGCAGCCAATTGAAAGGCTACTCAATATCATATGGTAGACAGATGGAAAATAATACTTGCGCATTCTCTTAATTGGTAGTGCCTCCTACTCACACCCCAAATGGCATTTTCACACAATTCTGGGAGGTTTCCTAGCCTCTTCCGTGTGGAAACTGCAATAGCTGAGAATTTTGTACATGCTCATAATGACTGGGTTTGACTACTTCCCCATTATAATTAAATGAAACTGAATTTTGCTTTGAATGAATGAAATCAACACAATTCAGTTTAGAAAAGAAATAGTTAACTTGGGGAAAATGTCTTCAGCAAATATCTTAACAGAAGACTGGGACATATATGTATATATATACATATATGTATGTATGTATTTGTATGTGTGTATGATATGCATCTAGTGTCACATACACACACACACACACACACACACACACAAAGGCATATGGTCAAAGGATATAAATAGGTCTCAAAGGAAGACATTCAAGTGGTCAATAGCCATGATAGAAACTATTACAAATCCAAATAGAGAAGTGTAAATCAAAATTCTGTGAATTTCCACCTATCAGATTACCAAAGAAGAAAAAAAAAGGCTGGTATGGCTTTTTAATCTGACTCTATCTGTCCATTGCCTTTTTTAACTAGATGCCACCAGTGTCCATTTCTGATCCTACTGTTTTGCCAGGCTTTAATTTTTTTTTAATTTTAATTTTTATTTATTTAACTTTTTACATTCATTTTCACAAAATTTTGGGTTCCAATTTTTTCTCCCCTTTTTATTCCCTACCCCTACCCCAATACACCGGGCAATCTAATTTTCCTTATCTCCAATCTGCCCTCTCTTCTGTCATCCCTCCCTTCTCTTGTCCCCATCTTCTCTTTTGTCCTGTAGGGCCAGATGACTTTCTATTCCTCATTAACTGTATGTCTTATTTCCTAGTAGCAACAACAATACTAAACAGTTGTTCCTAAAACTTGAGTTCCAAATTTTCCCCATCCCTCCCTCCCCACCCATTCCCTTTGGGAAGCCAGGCAATTCAATATAGGCCCTATCTCTGTAGTTTTGCAAATGACTTCCATAACAGTCATGTTGTGTAAGACTAACTGAATTACCCTCCATCCTATCTTGCCCCTCATTGTTTCTATTCTGTCTTTTGATCCTGTCCCTCCCTGAGTGTTGACTTCAAATTGCTCCCTCCTCCCATTGCCCTCCCTTCCATCATCCCCCCCTTGCTTATCTCCTTCTCCCCCACTTTCCTGTACTGTAAGATAGGTTTTCATACCAAAATGAGTGTGCATTTTATTCCTTCCTTTAGTCAAATGTGATGAGGGTAATCTTTTTTTTTTTTCTCAGCTCTCCTCTTTTTCCCTCCACTAAAAGGTCTCCTGCTTGCCTCTTAAATGACATATAATTTACCCCATTCCATTTCACCCTCTTTCCTCCCTCTACCTTTCTCTCTCACCATTTACCTTAATTTCTTTTAAGCTATGGTCCCATCCTATTCAACTCACTCTGTGCTCTCTGTCTTTGTATGTGCGTGCATGTGGTATGTGTGTGTGCGTGCACGCGTGTACATGTGTGTGTGTGATCCCACCAACTACCCAGATACTGAAAAGTTTTAAGAGTTACAAATATTGTCTTTCCATGTAGGAATGTAAACCATTCAACTTTAGTAAGTCCCTTCTGACTTCTCTTTGCTGTTTACTTTTTCATGCTTCTTCTCATTCTTGTGTTTGAAAGTCAAATTTTCTTTTCAGCTCTGGTCTTTTCATCACGAATGCTTCAAAGTCCTCTGTTTCACTGAAAGACCATATTTTCCCCTGAAGTATTATACTCAGTTTTGCTGGGTAGGTGATTCTTGGTTTGAGTCCTAGTTCCTTTGACTTCTGGAATATCCTATTCCACTCCCTTTGATCCCTCAATGTAGAAGCTGCTAGATCTTGAGTTATCCTGATTGTATTTCCACAGTACTGGAATTGTTTCTTTCTAGCTGCTTGCAAGATTTTCTCCTTCAGCTGGGAGTTCTGGAATTTGGCCACAATGTTCCTAGGAGTTTCTCTTTTTGGATCTCTTTCAGGTGGTGATCGAAGGATTCTTTCAATACTAATTTTGCCCTCTGGTTCTAGAATGTCAGGGCAGTTTTCCTCGATAATCTCATGGAAGATGATGTCTAGGCTCTTTTTTTGATCATGACTTTCAAGTAGTCCCATAATTTTTAAATTGTCTCTCCTGGATCTATTTTCCAGGTCAGTTGTTTTTCCCATGAGATATTTCAAATTCTCTTCCATTTTTTCATTCTTTTGGTTTTGTTTGGTGATTTCTTGGTTTCTCAGAAAGTCATTAGACTCCATCTGTTCCATTCTAATTTTGAGAGAACTATTAAATTCAGTGAGCTTTTGAGCCTCTTTTTCCATTTGGCTAATTCTGCTTTTGAAAGCATTCTTCTCCTCATTGGCTTTTTGAACCTCTTTTGCCAATTTAGTGAGCCTACTTTTCAAGGCGTTATTTTCTTCAGCATTTTTTGGGGTCTCCTTTACCAAGGTATTGACCTGTTTTTCATACTTTTCTTGCATCTCTCTCATTTCTCTTCCCAGTTTTTCCTCCACCTGTCTAGCTTGCTTTTCAAAATCCTTTTTGAGCTCTTCCAAGGCCTGAGCCCACCTGACATCCCCCTGGGATGTCTGGGGTACCGAGACCCCACCCTCCACATCTTTCCCTGATGGCAAGAATATGTCCTCGTCGTTGTCAGATCGGAAAGTCGGGATCATTTGCATCTGCTCAAAAAAGCTCTGTATAGTCTTATTTTTCTTCCCTTTTCTACGCATTTTTCCAGCCAGTTACTTGAATTCTGAGATTCCTGTACACCCCCGCTTACATCCGCCCAGCTAGTGCTTGGGGTCTGAGATTCAAATGGGCTTTCCGCGGCAGGCGCGGCTGCTAATCAATATGAGCTTTAGTTCTTGTGCTCGGGTGGGGGCAGGGCCACCTTCCAGGCTCAGCTCCCTCAGGGGCTTTATGCAGAGACTTTCAGTAATAGAGCGGGGTGGGGCAGGGCCATCTCCCAGCCTCAGCTCCTTCAGGTGGTTTATTCAGAGATCTTCAGTAATGAAGATTCTGCCTGCCTGCTCGGGGAGTCCAGGGGGCTGCCACTGCTACCTCTGCCTCCGCCGCTTCCTGCCCCTGCCTCTGCCTCCACCGCTTCTTCCCGAAGGGGCCCAAGCCACGGAGACACCCCACTCCCCTCTCGGCCAGGCCAGCCTTTTCTCTCACTGACCTGTAGAGTCTGTGGGCAGAGGGACCTTCCTGGCCTCCGGAGGTTCCGTCCCTGAAGCCTGCTCAGATCAGCTTCTCTGGGGCCGCGGCCAGGGTAGCGCTGGGTTGGGGTCCACTTTCCGGGGCGTGATGGACCCTGGGGACCGCTCTCCAGGGCTCTCTGGAACAAAAATCTCTTCCACTGTGTTTCTGCACACCCTGCAGTGATCCGGATCCTGTGGGGGGCTCTTCTTACGTTAAATGCATGGGCTGTGGGTTCGGAGCTAGCATACAGTGAGTCTTTCTACTCCGCCATCTTGACTCCGCCCCCGCCAGGCTTTAATTTTGATCTTTAATTTAGATTTGATTTCCTTTCACTTAAAACCATACTTGAATCTGAAATATTGTGAATGGCTTTCTTGGATGTGCAATAGTGGAATATGTGGAAAGCATGGAATACAGATGGAGATCAATGGAAAATACAGTGATTAGTAGAAAACTACACAGAATGTAAAATAAGTCAGAGATTCCAGCCTCTTACTAATGGTTAAATCCCTTTAACCAGGACTTGTTAAATAATTTCATTAATGACCAGTAATAAGAATCTGTAGTTTTGTTTTGTTTTTTTTTAAAGAATCTATAGTTTTGTCAGGTTTCCAGACTAACAGAGGAAAGGATCTTTGTTTATCTCAGACATCAATCCTGGCAATAAATAAAATAAAACAAAACACAGGAGTGTATCTAGCTTGATCTCTAGCTGTCTAAGGCAGTTTGGACAAGTTTCCACAGTTCAGGAAGAGGTGAGGAAAAGGGGACAAAGTCCTACCTTTGAACTGGTCTCAGTGGATGGAGGTATTAGTGTGATGTTTAAAAAGTATGAGAGATATAATTTCTGAATAATTAATCATTTTATTAATAATACTAGCATTTTATTAACAAAAGAGGTCAGTGGCACTCATTGCCAAAGACCGTCATGATGGCAAACATACAGCATATATGCCCTTGGAAGAGTGGGTGCTCCTAAAGGTGGCTTTCAACTCTGATTGGTTAAGAACTAATGATATGATGAATATTACAATGCGGGGTGGACCTATTCTGATAAAAGGTTGGGGGATGTAACTTTGACTATGTCATTTTCTTCGAAATTACTTTTAGCCTTAGGCAATCTAATCAATGAATTTATCTCCACCCAAAGCTGAGTAGAATACGATGAGCAGGAATTCACCTAGATTAGATTTTGTAACATTGGGTGAGGTCTAACTAAGATTGAGGAGAAAATTAGCTCAACCTACAAAGAATGAGCTTTTGAAATTAGGATTTTAGAAAAAGGGGAAATTCTGAATCTCCCCAAATCTTTGGTTATTAATAGTCATTTCTCTCATTAATAATATGGGAGGATTCCAATTCCAAAGGAATTTGTCAAATGATGAGTTTTGTTCCCCATAGTGACACCTAAGAATCCTACTGGATACAGGCCACAGAAAATTAACAGACATTTATTGTCATTGTCATGCTCATAGACAAATTTCTCAATATTCTCAAAGGGAATCTGGTATAGTTTCTACTGTACCATGATGTCTCTCTGTACCATAATAATATTATCTAGATATGACTACTTTATCTTTGATTGTCATACTTACAATATTTGTCAAATTCCTTATAATCTTTAAATTTTCTAAAAGTTGTTTCTTTTGTCTTTGTTCTGTATAGGAAATATGAAGAAATCTTGCAATTATTTCTCAGCAATTAAAATGTAATTAAGGATAAGATTTTAAACAAATGTTGAAAACCCTTCAAATTCCTTCAAAGTTGGTATATAAAAACAAAATCCATCTAAAAACATTATTTTCTTTCTGCCTGTTCAAGTTATTTTTTTTAAAAGAACTCTGTTGTATGCACAGATCACACTGTAATGTTCCTAATCCTGTAGTATAAAATGAATGGATGGTTGGGTTTTTTTCCCTATTTTTAATGACAACTCTACATTTTTCTGGTTTGCATGACTCAGTGAGTGTTGGGAAAAAGAGTAATGTTGCAAAATGACAAAATGTTGACTTGACAATTCCTCTTGCATTCTGTTCTGTGTCCAGGGAATGTGGTAACAACATGCGAGCCAAACCCTGAATTATATAAATGGTTGAAAGTATGTTTTAATTAAAACATTCTGTAGATATGTTTCAGAACTACATGATCTCTTTTCAAAAAGATAATCAATGTAGTTTCTTCATTTGATAAACCCTGTTATCTAGGTTTATTAACTATATTTTCTAGGATGACTTTGTTAGTAAACTGTAAGATCATAAGGCTGGGTAGATCCTTGACAGAGTGTCTAGGGTTCGTTCCCTTGGTCCTCAGTTGGCTCAGACCTTTCTAGACAGATGATAATCAGTTTTCTTTTTTCTTGTTATTGTTGGGGTTTTTTTTTTTAATTTCTTGCAAGGAAATTCTAATGTCTTTTCTGGTAACTCCTGCTCATGTTTATCCTCATGAGTGGAGAATTCATATTGGTATCTAACTTAATCCCTCTGGAACGCCATTTCTCTCAGATTCTGTTGAAAAGAAACTTGGAAGACAATGAATCTGTTTCTTTATATACTTGTCCAGTGAATATGTGTCAAGAAGAGAAATAGAGGTGCGAATCTCAGCTAAGATGCTCATTAACTGTGTGACAATCCAACCAGAAGGAATATTACCTTCTAAGAAACACAATTGTCTTTTCAATACTTCCCTATTTCTTTCTGTAGCAGTCCTCTTTACCTCAGCTCCCATGTTCACAATATTGGAGATGCAGGGCATAGCAGAAAGTCTTGACTCTGAAGACAGAACATCTGGGTTTAAATTCTGCTTCTAATATTATTGATGCGTCCTTGGGCAAATTATTTAGCAACCATGGGTTGTGGTAGCTTCATCTGCATAATGAGGCATTATTTTATGGAATAAAGCATTTGTATTATTTGAATGATGGCCTGTGAGGACTGTTCTTGCTCTAGATCTTTAATAATCTTTCACCTCCTGTTGATTCTTCCTCCATAATAATTATTACACATATTCTCTCTATTCCCATCAAGTACCATCACTTCATTCATGATCAACTCCCTACATCATTTCGATAACTTCCTTTCTGCTTCTATTTTCCAATTCTTCCTTTTGCCAAATTAATTGTTCTTATATATTATGGTGGCTTCTCTTTGAGTCTCCAACTGTTGAAGTCTTGATGGAGAGGAAGGAAAAAAAATAATTTCCTGTCATTAAATAAAATCTTCCCCCTTACATAAACTGAAGCAAAGTGAAGTGAAAAGAACCAGGAGAACACTGTATGGTGTAACAGCAAAATTATATAATGACCAACTATGATAGACTTAGTTCATAGTAAGACAATGATCCAAGACAATTCCAAAGAACTCATGATAGAAAATGCCGTCCACATCCAGAGAAAGAAATGATTGAGTCTGAATGCAAATGTCTCACTTAGAGAAGCTTATCTGAGGCAGTGAGGTGGTACAGTGAACAAAGTGTTAGACTTGGAGTCAGGAAGCCTTGAATTCAAATCTGGACTCAAACAATATGTGATCCTGGACACTTAACTGAACCTCAGCTCCCTCAGCTGTAAAATGGCGATGATAATAATACCTTCCTCACATGGTTATTGTAAGGATCAAATGATATAATATTTATTAGGTTCCAGGCACATAGTAGGAACTAATAAATGTTAAATAAATTCTTCCTTTTCCCTTCATGTACATGTCCTATTTCTAATAAAAGAATTCAATCTATTCAAGGGTAGGTACTATGTTTTTTCACTTTCTATTCCCAGAGCATATAGCAGTGTTCTGCACGTTGTGCTCGTGTACTAAATGTTTGTTTCATTGAATTTATGCTGCAGTAGAGTTTTAGCTTTAAGTCTACTATTTATATTACATTTGGGAATATTGTTGTATGATGTATATGTACGTCAGTTTTATTACTAGTTTGCTTGTTGTTTTATTTCTCTAATCTTCCTTGTTTGTAAATCAAGCAGGTTGTGCTAAATGACCTATCAGGATAACTTCCTATCTGAAAATTGCATGATCTGTGGCATGATTTTATCATTTCTAAGTTATTATGGACAGTTATAACTGCTGAGACGAGGTAGATGGAGATCTGGGCACAGAAACAAGAAGATTTAGATTCAAGTCCTTCCTCTGACATGTATTGGTTCTGGAACACTGGGAAACCTATGGAAGCCTCTCAGTGTACAGGCAATTCTCTGAAGCTAGAAGTTACAGAGAATGTGCAGAACTTCATTGCTAGGAAGAGTTTCTTAATTTGGGAGTTTCCTTTAGTGATGAAGTCACAGGTTTAAGTTTCTATCCCTTTGAGCTGCCAAGTCTTTGTAGCTTGGAATTTTGTTGACCTTGGCTATTGTTCATTTACTGTCAAATCCTTGCTTAGAGATGCCCCTCCCAAGGTATAACATTATGCACATGAGAAAATATGGTCTTGTTTAAGAATATTCATTTTAGAGAGACAGAAGCTCCGGCAGCTGGGAAAGTCCCTCCGCCCACAGAAGCTACAGGTCAGTGAGAGAGAAGGCCGGGCTGGAGGAGAGGGGAAGCAGGGCGTCTCCGTGACTCGGGCCCCCTTGGGAGGAAGCGGCGGCGGCAGAGACAGGGGCAGGAAGCGGTGGAGGCAGAGGTGTGAGCGGCGGCTGAGGGGCTGAGGCGGCAGTGGCCCGGGACTCAGGAATCCCCCAGCAGCAGGCAGGATCTTCATTACGGAAGATTCCCGCATAAAACCTGAGGGAGCTGAGCCTCGGAGATGGCCCTGCCCTCACCCCGCTCTATTACTGAAGGCTTTTGCTCAAAGCCCCCAAGGGAACTGAGATTGGGAGGTGGGCCCCCCACCCCGCCCCCACCCGCTCCATTCCTGAAAGTCTCTGCATAAAGCCCCTGAGGGATCAGAGCCTGGAAGGTGGCCCTGCCCCCACCCCAGCACCTGAACTAAAGCTCACTGATTGACAGCCAGCAGGAGGAAAGCCCATTTAAATCTCAGAGGCCAAGCACTAGCTGGGCGGATCCAGGCAGGGGTGGAAAGGAATCTCAGAAGTCAAGTAACTGGCTGGGGAAATGCCTAGAAAAGGGAAGAAAAATAAGACTATAGAGAGTTTTTTCCAACAAATGCAAATGATCCCGACCTTCGGATCTGATGACGAGGACATATCCTTGCCATCAGGGAAAGACGTGGAGGGCGGGGCCTCAGTACCCCAAACACCCCAGGGGGGTGGCGGGTGGGCTCAGGCCCTAGAAGAGCTCAAAAAGGATTTTGAAAAGCAAGTTAGACAGGTGGAGGAAAAACTGGGAAGAGAAATGAGAGAGATACAAGAAAAGTATGAAAAACGGGTCAATACCTTGGTAAAGGAGACCCAAAAAAATGCTGAGGAAATTAACACCTTGAAAAATAGGCTAACTCAACTGGCAAAAGAGGTTCAAAAAGCCAATGAGGAGAAGAATGCTTTCAAAGCAGAATTAGCCAAATGGAAAAAGAGGTTAAAAACCTCACTGAAGAAAATAGTTCTCTCAAAATTAGAATGGAACAGATGGAGTCTAATGACTTTCTGAGAAACCAAGAAATCACCAAACAAAACCAAAAGAACGAAAAAATGGAAGAGAATGTGAAATATCTCATGGGAAAAACAACTGACCTGGAAAATAGATCCAGGAGAGACAATTTAAAAATTATGGGACTACCTGAAACTCATGATCAAAAAAAGAGCCTAGACATCATCTTCCATGAAATTATCAAGGAAAACTGCCCTGACATTCTAGAACCAGAGGGCAAAATAAGTATTGAAAGAATCCATCGATCACCACCTGAAAGAGATCCAAAAAGAGAAACTCTTAGGAACATTGTGGCCAAATTCCAGAACTCCCAGCTCAAGGAGAAAATCTTGCAAGCAGCTAGAAAGAAACAATTCCAGTACTGTGGAAATACAATCAGGATAACCCAAGATCTAGCAGCTTCTACATTAAGGGATCGAAGGGTGTGGAATAGGATATTCCAGAAGGCAAAGGAACTAGGACTCAAACCAAGAATCACCTACCCAGCTAAACTGAGTATAATACTTCAAGGGAAAATATGGTCTTTCAATGAAACAGAGGACTTTCAATCATTCTTAATGAAAAAACCAGAGCTGAAAAGAAAATTTGACTTTCAAACACAAGAATGAGAAGAAGCATGAAAAAGTAAACAGCAAAGAGAAGTCTTAAGGGACTTACCAGAAGTAAACTGTTTATATTCATACAGGGAAAGACAATATTTGTAACCTTAAAACTTTTCAGTATCTGGGTAGTTGGTGGGACCACACATACACATGTACACGCATGCACACACATACACACATGCACACACATACAGAGATAGAGAGCACAGATTGAACTGAATAGGATGGGACCATACCTTAAAAGAAACTAAGGTAAATGGTGAGAGAGAAATGTAGGGAGAGGAAAGAGAGGGAAAGGGAAGGGGGTAACTATATGTCATTTAAGAGACAGGTAGGAGTTTTTCTTAGTGGAGGGAAAAAGAGGAGAGCTGAGAGAAAAAAAAAACAAGAAGTTTACCCTCATCACATTTGACTAAACGAAGGAGTGAAATGCACACTCATTTTGGTATGAAAACCTATCTTACAGTATAAGAAAGTGGGGGGAGAAGGAGATATTGCAAGGGAGGGGATGATGGAGGGGAGGGCAAAGGGAGGAGGGAGCAATTTGAAGTCAACACTTGGGGAGGGACAGGATCAAAAGACAGAAGAGAAACAATGAGGGGCAGGTTAGGAGGGATGGTAATCCAGTTAGTCTTACACAACACGACTATCAGGGAGGTCATTTGCAAAACTACACAGATAGGACCTATATTGAATTGCCTGCTGTCCCAAAGGGAATGGGTGGGGAGGGAGGGATGGGGAGAATTTGGAACTCAAAGTTTCAGGAACAATTGTTTAGTATTGTTGTTGTAACTAGGAAAGAAGACATACAGTTAATGAGGAATAGAAAGTCATCTGGCCCTACAGGAGAAAAGAGAAGATGGAGACAAGAGAAGGGAGGGATGACAGAAGAGAGGACAGATTGGAGATAGGGAAAATTAGATTGCTTGGGGTATTGGGGTGGGGGGAGGGGATAAAAGGGGAGAAAATTTGGAACCCAAAAATTTGTGAAAATGAATGTAAAAAATTAAATAAATAAATAAATAAAATTTAAAAAAAATTAAAAAAAAAGAATATTCATTTTAAAAACAGTTTCAGGGAACACTTCATGATGAGAAGTAAGACCAGACTATTGAATAATGAATGAGGATTATGGAGATTGCAGGTATTTCTCAGTGAAGAAAGTAAAGAAAGAAAGGAGAAAGAGAAAAAAGGAAAGGGGAAAGAGAAAAAGGGAAACAAAAAAGAAAGAGAAAAGGAAGAAAGAAATAAAGGAAGAAGGGAGGGAAGACAGAGAGAGACAGCCAGAGACAGAGAGACAGAGAGAGAGACAGAGACAGAGAAACCGAGAGACAGAGAGAGAGAAACTTTTACTTAAGATTTAGTGCCAAGCACTTTGCTTTGATACAAATACAAAATCAAGATTGTCCCTACCCTCAGGGAGTCTATATCTTAATAGAAGAAAGGAACACACATAGAAGGTGATGGTTAGCAAACTTTTTTTTTTTTCCCTTTGGGGATTCACAGGTATATTTGGGCAGATATCCACTAGAGAGAGTTAAGTGGTACAGTGGATAGAGCACTTGTTCTAGAGTCAGAAAGACCTGAGTTCAAATTCAATCTGATACTTACTAGCCATGTGACCCTAGCTTAACATGTGTCTGCCTCAGTTTTCTCATCTATAAAATGTGAATGATAATAACTCCCACCTCCCAGGATAGTTGCCATGATCAAAGAAGATAATACCGGCAAATTGCTTAGCACTGGCCTGGCACACAAAATAGGCTATTAGCTATCATCAGAATAATAGTTATGGAATTGCTTGTCATTTACCTATTTATTTTATTTAATAGACACAGGGGAATTGATTGACATGAACACTCAAGTAGCAATGACAGAATTAATTTGATTATGATTCTGGAGCTAGAAAAAGGGAAAAGGAGAAAAGATAATGTGGTCAAGCAGGATAGATGACAGTAAGGTGATTAACACAGAATGTGAAGCATGAATAGGTCAGAAATCTTACCTTCAGCAATCCTAATCTGCCAAGCATCCTTCTTCCTTACCCGTCTTTCTAGTCCTGGAACCATAACAGGTGGAGTGGGCCATGGGGCATATTCAATGATCAAGATAGTATGTGAACCAGTGTGGAAATTTTAGAACTTAGAGAATTCAGCACCCCAGTCTCTTGAATTCTTAGTGGTACCAAGGGAGTAGTGGCAGATAGTGTTGGTGACAAGATGGCACTTAGTCCTATGTCTATGCCCAGTAAAGGGCATAAACAGTAGAGACCTTGGGGGTGGGATTAGGAGTGAGGATGGGAATGGGCGGGGGGAGTCACAGTGTGTATTTATTGCCCTAACACTTTAGAGGTTATGATACTTATTCGCTGCCATTTCTGGAAATCCTTTAAGAAATAGTATGTATAAATCATACATATTTTAAAACAAATCATACATGCTTTTAATCTGTGATATTGGTTGATAGAAGAGGGACATTGACTGGATGACTTAGAGAGCTCTTCAAAGGTTAGATGGCAACTTGTTGGGTATGTTGTATGTAGGATGCTCCTCCCCCACTTGGACTAGGGGGCCACCAAGTATTCTTCAACCTCAGAGATGATGTGATTTTTGAACATCTTTTTCTAATGTAAATTTGATCCCCACTACTATCCTGTAAGAACTAAACAAAATAGGTGCTCTGCTACACATCTCAACTTCTGCCCCTATGGAAAAATGTTTAGAGACATTAATAACTTTCTTTTTGTTTCTTTTGTGAACATCTTATAAAGTAAATGGTAGCATCTGGAGTTCTTTTAGCCTTGGAAGAAATCCAAAACTGTCCTTGATTTTTCAACTGGAACTTTCTTAATACTTTTTTTTTCTATTTACTCTAACACAGAGATATTCCAAAAATTTCTCTGCATCCCAAGTTCCTGATACAAAACAGGTCTGCTCCTATAGAATGGTATATATTTTGCATATTTATAGTTGCTGTGTTCGTCCTTCTTTGCCAAAGAAGACCATGCCATCAGAGAAACAATGACATGACTTGCACTTGACTTTGTTTTGAGTGAGGGCACATTTATAGTAAGTAGGAGAAGCAAGAAGGAGAGTATAGGTATACCGTGTTTTGAGCCAGCTCCATATGAGTTAGGAGAGGTTTATTCTCTTCTCAAAATAATAATATTCTTTACCGCATAACTTTCTAAGGAAATCTCTTAGTTACCTACTCCACTGAATTTTAAAATGTGATTTCATTTTTTTTAATGTGTTACACTCAGCTATTTTTAAAATAAATGCACATAGAACTTGCATCTAGAAAACCCTCTATTTGTATGAACTTTTGAATTTGTGAGAATGTAAATTAGGAATGGTTTTTCTTACCAAAGAATTTCTGCATAGTTCTTTCAAACATTTTGCTTTTGTTTTGGATGAGACGTTCATTGGTTCATTGGAATAGAGAATTGGCTAGTGTTCTGAAATTTAAAATTCAGTGTTCTGAAATTTACAACCTGAGAGAGTTGCCTGGGGATATTGATATGTTGCAATGATCGTCCAGGAACTCACAGCCTGTACATGTAAAGTCAGGACTTGAATTTCGTTCTTTCTGACTCTAATGACAAAGCTGAGGACAGACACTACACCACACTGCCCTTCACCTATTAGGTTTGAATGGACAAGAATTTTGATTTGCATGTGACTTCTCAGGTACTCATCTTTTGTATGTACAAGGTCCTAATTAGTACTAATAGCAAACCTCCTGTAATGGTTGTATTATTCAAATTTACATTAAATATTTCCATTGAACTGGAACCAATGACCATATTTTACATAATTATAACTTCAAAATATGTGAATTATTATGCATTTCAGGGGATTCGTTATGGATAGGAATCAGTAGCTAACTGTAAAATAAGATGAACCTATATTCATCAAAAAAGGGAATGCCAGGCAGCATTTTCTCCATTTACAATACCCTTTTACTAGATGGAGACACCAAAGATGCCAAGTATGTGTTATATATCATTAAGCTGTATGATCCTAGATTCAAATCTGGAAGGGACCTTGGCATGTTCAATTATCCCTTGAACATGGGAACTTTTCCTATCATGGTTACAGTATATCATAGGTCAGCTTAAAAAATTAAATAGGAATTTTTGGAGAATTTTGTGGAAGCTGCAGATGACACTCAAAGACCTGCAGATGACACAAGAAAAAGTTTAGGAACTCAGAAATGTATAAATTTTAGGTACAGTATTGTATAATATCAACACATTTTATCTTTTAATACCATAATGAATCAGACTTCTTCTCTAGTATGAAGAGAGGGCCTTAAATTTTACTCAGATTTCTCAGATTGCAGGGGCACTAATCCCCTCCCCTTCCCCCCATGTGCAAGGGGTAACTGTAGTCTAACTTAAATTCAGTATGTGCAATCTGAAATCACAAATACTACAAATCAGGGTTTGATTTATTGTTTTATTACTTTCTAGATCTAGGAAATTAATGGAGAAAATGTTAATAATTTAGATTGAGTTTAAAAGTGTGTTGTGCAGCCATTGTCAGACATTCACCAGTATACTCCTAGGTTAATGACTATCCAAGAAGTATGATAGATTTCAGCTGCTGAAAAAAGCCTGAGAGGGCCATACTCTGTAGGAATCTCAGCAGATTAACCTTGGAAGGTTGAGCATGGGGCACTTAGAAAGGGCAAAGAATGGCTAAGGGATATCCTCAACATCAATGAACTATCCACAGAGAGAACTTTTCTGCACCAATGAGACTTCCATAGGACATGGATATCAGTCAAGTCAGACAGGCTAGGCTCATTCCTGCCTCAAGCTTTCCTTCATGCTCCAGGCTTGCTTGGAATGCTTTCCTCTTTTCCTATTCAAATCTTACTTATCCTCCAGGGCCTAAGTAGACTACCTCTTTCACAAAGCACTTACTGACTGACACTCTAGCCATCAGATACCTTTTCTGAAGTTACTGAATAGCTCCTTCATACAATTTTATACTTAATTATATTCTATCTCATATTATCTGTTGTTATTTTATGCAGGTATATTTTGTCTCCAACCAGATTCCAAGCCCCTTGAGGGAATGAGCCACACCTGGTATTTCCTCATTTTATACTCCTCCACAGCATTCCCACAATATGCCCCCAAGTTCAGCCAGCACCAGAGTAAAATGTTGCTCAGATCTGATTTTAATGTGCTGATTTATTAATATAAAAAGAAATATATAAACACAAGTGATTCTCTAAGGCAATAATGCAGCCTCCAGTGGGTCCTTATGTAAGGTGCAGTGGCATCCATTTGTATTTAAGCTTGATACCACTGATCCAGGCTATACTCCCAACACCTATTTTCCACCTTCTGAATCATGATGACTTGTCTTTCTCTTACACTTTGGTTTCACACTTTATCTGCTATTGTGCATGTTTGCCCAGATAATTCCTAACCCTGGTCACTACACAAAACATTGGTATTCCTAATCGATTAACACTTACCTTAAATCCATATTAAGTACCTAGGAGCCATGGTTGATTCATGGATTGATAGAGAGATGAACCCTAATGAAACATTTAACCTGTTGTCTATGATCTTGGTTTCAGAGAGAGAGAGAGAGACAGAGACAGAGACAGACAGACAGAGAGGGAGGAGAGGAGAGGAGAGGAGAGGAGAGGAGAGGAGAGGAGAGGAGAGGAGAGGAGAGGAGAGGAGAGGAGAGGAGAGGAGAGGAGAGGAGAGGAGAGGAGAGGAGAGGAGAAGAGGGGAGAGGAGAAGAGGGGAGGGGAGAGGAGGGGAGGAGGGCTACTCCATAGTGAGTAGGCCATGGAAGGCTATTGTAAGTCCCAACTACCAATGGATGTTCCGGGAGAATAAGGACAATCGTGTTAACCTTTTGCCTTAAATCCATGCTGATCAAGTGAAGGCTCGGTGGATTCATCAATTGAGACAGATGAATATCCACCTGAACCACTATTCAGTTATTATTTGCATTGTGATTTTGAGGCTGTTGACTTGCTATTTGTTATTACACATATGTTACATTCAATTTAATTTGTTATTTGCTGTTTTCATTACATTCATTTTAATTCATGATTATTTTAAGACTTGAGACTTTTCTCAATTAAACTGAACTCTGTTCTTATTATGTGGACGCATTAGGAATTGTTCCCCAAACCTATCTGTACTTAAATCCTCTAAAGTTAGATTGCAGTGAGCAGTGTTTAAAAAACTAGGGCTGTTCATTGTAATGATACATATTCATGCATTCAAGAAAACCACATTCCTGAAGTTGGTTTAATTTAGACTTTATTTTATGTTCATATCTGCTGACTCCATGCTATGATAACTGGAAGATTTCTCAAGGGTATTGGAATATTTCCAAGACTTCTTGTTCTGCCGATGTGGTGAATATCATGTTACAAATGGCAAGGGCAAAGACTATAAGCAGTTTTCTTTCTCAAGATAAATGTAAGGGAGAAGAGAAAATGAGAAAGAAAAAGGCAGGTCATATTTGGGGGAAAAATGTCAAAATGAGCCCTATTTTTAATGACAACTCTACATTTTTCTGGTTTGCATGACTCAGTGAGTGTTGGGAAAAAGAGTAATGTTGCAAAATGACAAAATGTTGACTTGACAATTCCTCTTGCATTCTGTTCTGTGTCCAGGGAATGTGGTAACAACATGCGAGCCAAACCCTGATTATATAAATGGTTGAAAGTATGTTTTAATTAAAACATTCTGTAGATATGTTTCAGAACTACATGATCTCTTTTCAAAAAGATAATAATGTAGTTTCTTCATTTGATAAACCCTGTTATCTAGGTTTATTAACTATATTTTCTAGGATGACTTTGTTAGTAAACTGTAAGATCATAAGGCTGGGTAGATCCTTGACAGAGTGTCTAGGGTTCGTTCCCTTGGTCCTCAGTTGGCTCAGACCTTTCTAGACAGATGATAATCAGTTTTCTTTTTTCTTGTTATTGTTGGGGTTTTTTTTTTAATTTCTTGCAAGGAAATTCTAATGTCTTTTCTGGTAACTCCTGCTCATGTTTATCCTCATGAGTGGAGAATTCATATTGGTATCTAACTTAATCCCTCTGGAACGCCATTTCTCTCAGATTCTGTTGAAAAGAAACTTGGAAGACAATGAATCTGTTTCTTTATATACTTGTCCAGTGAATATGTGTCAAGAAGAGAAATAGAGGTGCGAATCTCAGCTAAGATGCTCATTAACTGTGTGACAATCCAACCAGAAGGAATATTACCTTCTAAGAAACACAATTGTCTTTTCAATACTTCCCTATTTCTTTCTGTAGCAGTCCTCTTTACCTCAGCTCCCATGTTCACAATATTGGAGATGCAGGGCATAGCAGAAAGTCTTGACTCTGAAGACAGAACATCTGGGTTTAAATTCTGCTTCTAATATTATTAGATGCATCCTTGGGCAATTATTTAGCAACCATGGGTTGTGGTAGCTTCATCTGCATAATGAGGCATTATTTTATGGAATAAAGCATTTGTATTATTTGAATGATGGCCTGTGAGGACTGTTCTTGCTCTAGATCTTTAATAATCTTTCACCTCCTGTTGATTCTTCCTGCCATAATAATTATTACACATATTCTCTCTATTCCCATCAAGTACCATCACTTCATTCATGATCAACTCCCTACATCATTTCGATAACTTCCTTTCTGCTTCTATTTTCCAATTCTTCCTTTTGCCAAATTAATTGTTCTTATATATTATGGTGGCTTCTCTTTGAGTCTCCAACTGTTGAAGTCTTGATGGAGAGGAAGGAAAAAAAAATAATTTCCTATCATTAAATAAAATCTTCCCCCTTACATAAACTGAAGCAAAGTGAAGTGAAAAGAACCAGGAGAACACTGTATGGTGTAACAGCAAAATTATATAATGACCAACTATGATAGACTTAGTTCATAGTAAGACAATGATCCAAGACAATTCCAAAGAACTCATGATAGAAAATGCGTCCACATCCAGAGAAAGAAATGATTGAGTCTGAATGCAAATGTCTCACTTAGAGAAGCTTATCTGAGGCAGTGAGGTGGTACAGTGAACAAAGTGTTAGACTTGGAGTCAGGAAGCCTTGAATTCAAATCTGGACTCAAACAATATGTGATCCTGGACACTTAACTGAACCTCAGCTCCCTCAGCTGTAAAATGGTCGATGATAATAATACCTTCCTCACATGGTTATTGTAAGGATCAAATGATATAATATTTATAAGGTTCCAGGCACATAGTAGGAATCTAATAAATGCTTAAATAAATTCTTCCTTTTCCCTTCATGTACATGTCCTATTTTTAATAAAAGAATTCAATCTATTCAAGGGTAGGTACTATGTTTTTTCACTTTCTATTCCCAGAGCATATAGCAGTGTTCTGCACGTAGTGCTCGTGTACTAAATGTTTGTTTCATTGAATTTATGCTGCAGTAGAGTTTTAGCTTTAAGTCTACTATTTATATTACATTTGGGAATATTGTTGTATGATGTATATGTACGTCAGTTTTATTACTAGTATTTGCTTGTTGTTTTATTTCTCTAATCTTCCTTGTTTGTAAATCAAGCAGGTTGTGCTAAATGACCTATCAGGATAACTTCCTATCTGAAAATTGCATGATCTGTGGCATGATTTTATCATTTCTAAGTTATTATGGACAGTTATATGCTGGCGTAGAGGAATCTGCAGACAAAATAGTTAGTCCTTACAGTATGGTCTGGACGGACCTAAGCTGGATGGCACGAGTAAATTACAGAGAATGGCAGACTTTGCAGAAGTTTCAAGATCCTTTGGATGCACGGTTTAATTCTATCCTGAGCATTTGTAGCTTGGATTTTGACTTGGCAGCATTACTTATCTTGAGGAGCTCAAGACGCACTGAGAAATTGGAAGTACATAAAAGCAGCTCCGGAGCTGGAAGTCCCTCGCCCACAGACTACAGGTCAGTGAGAGAAAGGCGGCTGGAGGAGAGGGGAGCAGGGGTCTCCGTGACTGGGCCCCTTGGGAGAAGCGGGGGGCAGAGCAGGGGCAGGAAGCTGGAGGCAGAGGTGAGCGCGGCAGCTAGCCACCATGGATCCCCAGCAGCAGGCAGATCTTCATTCGAAGATCCCGATAAAACCTGAGGAGCTGAGCTGGAGATGGCCCTGCCCCACCCCGCTCTATTACTGAATTGCTAGGATGGAGTCTCTCTGTCATAAAGCCCCTGAGGGATGAGCCTGGAAGGTGGCCCTGCCCCCACCCAGCACTGAACTAAAGCTCACTGATTGACAGCCGCGGGGAAAGCCCATTTAATCTCAGACCAAGCACTAGCTGGGCGGATAGGGGGGTGGAAGGAATCTCAGAATCAAGTAACTGGCTGGAAATGCTAGAAAAGGGAAGAAAAATAAGACTATAAGAGTTTTTCACAATGCAAATGATCCCGACTTCGATCTGAGACGAGGACATATCTTGCCATCAGGGAAAGAGTGGAGGGCGGGGCTCGTACCCCAACACCCAGGGGGGTGCGGTGGGCTCAGGCCTGAAGAGCTCAAAAAGGATTTTGAAAAGCAAGTTAGACAGGTGGAGGAAAAACTGGGAAGAGAAATGAGAGAGATCAAGAAAAGTATGAAAAACGGTCAATACCTTGGTAAAGGAGACCCAAAAAATGCTGAGAAATTAACCCTTGAAAATAGGCTACTAATGGCAAAAGAGGTTCAAACCTGAGGGATCTTCAAACAGATTGCCATGGAAAGTAAAACAGAGATTCCAAAATTGAATGGACATGAGCTACCTAGAAACAATCACCAAAACAAAGAACGAAATAGGTGAAAATCTCATGGAAAAACTGACTGAATACCAAAGCATTTAAATAGACCGAAACATGATAAAGAGCCTACATATTTCTGTTTCAAGAACTGCCCTACATTCTAGACAGGCAAATAGTATTAAAAATATGTCACCTGGTCAAAAGGACTCTTGAACAGGCATTCCAGATCAGCTAGAATCTTGAGAGAGAAGCATTCCAACTGGAAACATCAGGACCAAATCTAGACTTCTCATAGGATATGTAATGAATTCAGAGGAAGCTATACCAAGAACGCAATGATATACTGGGAATGGTTCATAAAGGCTTTCTCATATGAACCGTGAAGAAATGTTTCAAACCGAAGAGAAGAAGCTGAAAGAAAGCAGAGAACTTAAGACCGAAGAAATGTCCGGGAAAGATTTGTAACTCTTAAATTTAGATCGGGAGGGGGACACACATACAATGTACAGCAGCACAACAACACACATGCCACTAAGAAAGAAAAGAGAACTAAAGGATGACCATATAAAGAAAAAGGATGGTAGGGAATGGGGAGAGAAAGAGGAGGACATAGTATTTAGAGAAGATTTTCAGAGAAGGAGCAAAAAAAACAAGAAGTACCCTCATCCATGATAAACGAAGAGTAATGCACATAGTATGAACTCTTAAGTAAGAGTGGAGAAGAGATATTGCAGAGGAATGGAGGGGAGCAAGAAGGGGAATTTATCACCTTGAGACGGATCAAGGAAGAAATGGGGTTAGGAGGATGTACCAGAGCTTACAACAGTATCAGGGAGGTCATTGCTACACAGATAGGACTATTTTGCGCTCCAAAGGATGGTAGGGGGAGAACTAAAGTTAGAACAAGTATTGTTGCGGGACATACGTTAAGTACTCTGGCCTACAGGGAAAGAGGTGCAAGAGTGACGAGAGATTGAGATGGAAATAAGCTGGTTGGGGGGGGAATAAGGAGAAATTTGGCCCATTGTGAAAATGAATGAAAAAATTAATATAATAAATTAAAATAAAAAAAGAATATATAGCAGGAACACTCATGACAGCTATGAAGAATGGATTATGGAATTGGGTTTTCCAGGAAGATAGAAAGAAAAAGGGGGAGAAGACAAAAAAAAAGGAGATAAAAGGAGGCAGACAGAGAGCAGAACAGAAGGAAGAATTTTACTTAGATTTAGCCACACTTTGCTTTGTCAAAATGGCCACCCTCGAGTCTATCTATAGAGAAACACTATATGGTTGCCTTTTTCCGGGATCAAGGTATATTTGCATCACTAGAGAGAGTTAAGTGGTACAGTGGATAGAGCTCTTTTCTAGAGTCAGAAAGACCTGAGTTCAAATTCAATCTGATACTTTCTAGCCATGTGACCCTAGCTAACATGTGTCTGCCTCAGTTTTCTCATCTATAAAATGTGAATGATAATAACTCCCACCTCCCAGGATAGTTGCCATGATCAAAGAAGATAATACCGGCAAATTGCTTAGCACTGGCCTGGCACACAAAATAGGCTATTAGCTATCATCAGAATAATAGTTGCTGGAATTGCTTTCATTTACCTATTTATTTTATTTAATAGACACAGGGGAATTGATTGACATGAACACTCAAGTAGCAATGACAGAATTAATTTGATTATGATTCTGGAGCTAGAAAAAGGGAAAAGGAGAAAAGATAATGGGTCAAGCATGGATAGATGCCAGTAAGGTGATTAACACAGAATGTGAAGCATGAATAGGTCAGCAAATCTTACCTTCAGCAATCCTAATCTGCCAAGCATCCTTCTTCCTTACCCGTCTTTCTAGTCCTGGAACCATAACAGGTGGAGTGGGCCATGGGGCATATTCAATGATCAAGATAGTATGTGAACCAGTGTGGAAATTTTAGAACTTAGAGAATTCAGCACCCCAGTCTCTTGAATTCTTAGTGGTACCAAGGGAGTAGTGGCAGATAGTGTGTGACAAGTGCAATAAACCATTGAGTGCTATGGCACTTAGTCCTATGTCTATGCCCAGTAAGAGGGCATAAACAGTAGAGACCTTGGGGGTGGGATTAGGAGTGAGGATGGGAATGGGCGGGGGGAGTCACAGTGTGTATTTATTGCCCTAACACTTTAGAGGTTATGATACTTATTCGCTGCCATTTCTGGAAATCCTTTAAGAAATAGTATGTATAAATCATACATATTTTAAAACAAATCATCATGCTTTTAATCTGTGATATTGGTTGATAGAAGAGGGACATTGACTGGATGACTTAGAGAGCTCTTCAAAGGTTAGATGGCAACTTGTTGGGTATGTTGTATGTAGGATGCTCATCCCCCACTTGGACTAGGGGGCCACCAAGTATTCTTCAACCTCAGAGATGATGTGATTTTTGAACATCTTTTTCTAATGTAAATTTGATCCCCACTACTATCCTGTAAGAACTAAACAAAATAGGTGCTCTGCTACACATCTCAACTTCTGCCCCTATGGAAAAATGTTTAGAGACATTAATAACTTTCTTTTTGTTTCTTTTGTGAACATCTTATAAAGTAAATGGTAGCATCTGGAGTTCTTTTTAGCCTTGGAAGAAATCCAAAACTGTCCTTGATTTTTCAACTGGAACTTTCTTAATACTTTTTTTTTCTATTTACTCTAACACAGAGATATTCCAAAAATTTCTCTGCATCCCAAGTTCCTGATACAAAACAGGTCTGCTCCTATAGAATGGTATATATTTTGCATATTTATAGTTGCTGTGTTCGTCCTTCTTTGCCAAAGAAGACCATGCCATCAGAGAAACAATGACATGACTTGCACTTGGCTTTGTTTTGAGTGAGGGCACATTTATAGTAAGTAGGAGAAGCAAGAAGGAGAGTATAGGTATACCTTGTTTTGAGCCAGCTCCATATGAGTTAGGAGAGGGTTATTCTCTTCTCAAAATAATAATATTCTTTACCGCATAACTTTCTATAGGAAATCTCTTAGTTACCTACTCCACTGAATTTTAAAATGTGATTTCATTTTTTTTAAGTTACACTCAGCTATTTTTAAAATAAATGCACATAGAACTTGCATCTAGAAAACCCTCTATTTGTATGAACTTTTGAATTTGTGAGAATGTAAATTAGAGAATGGTTTTTCTTACCAAAGAATTTCTGCATAGTTCTTTCAAACATTTTGCTTTTGTTTTGGATGAGACGTGGTTCATTGGAATAGAGAATTGGCTAGTGTTCTGAAATTTAAAATCTCTGAATTACCTGAGAGATTGCCTGGGGATATTGATATGTTGCAATGATCTCCAGGAACTCACAGCCTGTACATGTAAAGTCAGGACTTGAATTTCGTTCTTTCTGACTCTAATGACAAAGCTGAGGACAGACACTACACCACACTGCCCCTTCACCTATTAGGTTTGAATGGACAAGAATTTTGATTTGCATGTGACTTTCAGGTACTCATCTTTTGTATGTACAAGGTCCTAATTAGTACTAATAGCAAACCTCCTGTAATGGTTGTATTATTCAAATTTACATTAAATATTTCCATTGAACTGGAACCAATGACCATATTTTACATAATTATAACTTCAAAATTATGTGAATTATTATGCATTTCAGGGGATTCGTTATGGATAGGAATCAGTAGCTAACTGTAAAATAAGATGAACCTATATTCATCAAAAAAGGGAATGCCAGGCAGCATTTTCTCCATTTACAATACCCTTTTACTAGATGGAGACACCAAAGATGCCAAGTATGTGTTATATATCATTAAGCTGTATGATCCTAGATTCTTTCCCTGATGGCAAGAATATGTCCTCGTCGTTGTCAGATCGGAAAGTCGGGATCATTTGCATCTGCTCAAAAAAGCTCTGTATAGTCTTATTTTTCTTCCCTTTTCTACGCATTTTTCCAGCCAGTTACTTGAATTCTGAGATTCCTGTCCACCCCCGCTTACATCCGCCCAGCTAGTGCTTGGGGTCTGAGATTCAAATGGGCTTTCCGCGGCAGGCGCGGCTGCTAATCAATATGAGCTTTAGTTCTTGTGCTCGGGTGGGGGCAGGGCCACCTTCCAGGCTCAGCTCCCTCAGGGGCTTTATGCAGAGACTTTCAGTAATAGAGCGGGGTGGGGCAGGGCCATCTCCCAGCCTCAGCTCCTTCAGGTGGTTTATGTAGAGACCTTCAGAAATGAAGATTCTGCCTGCCTGCTCGGGGAGTCCAGGGGGCTGCCGCTGCTGCCTCTGCCTCCATTGCTTCCTGCCCCTGCCTCTGCCTCCTCCGCTTCTTCCCGAAGGGGCCCAAGCCACGGAGACACCCCACTCCCCTCTCGGCCAGGCCAGCCTTTTCTCTCACTGACCTGTAGAGTCTGTGGGCAGAGGGACCTTCCTGGCCTCCGGAGGTTCCGTCCCTGAAGCCTGCTCAGATCAGCTTCTCTGGGGCCGCGGCCAGGGTAGCGCTGGGTTGGGGTCCACTTTCCGGGGCGTGATGGACCCTGGGGACCGCTCTCCAGGGCTCTCTGGAACAAAAATCTCTTCCACTGTGTTTCTGCACACCCTGCAGTGATCCGGATCCTGTGGGGGGCTCTTCTTACGTTAAATGCATGGGCTGTGGGTTCGGAGCTAGCATACAGTGAGTCTTTCTACTCCGCCATCTTGACTCCGCCCCCGCCAGGCTTTAATTTTGATCTTTAATTTAGATTTGATTTCCTTTCACTTAAAACCATACTTGAATCTGAAATATTGTGAATGGCTTTCTTGGATGTGCAATAGTGGAATATGTGGAAAGCATGGAATACAGATGGAGATCAATGGAAAATACAGTGATTAGTAGAAAACTACACAGAATGTAAAATAAGTCAGAGATTCCAGCCTCTTACTAATGGTTAAATCCCTTTAACCAGGACTTGTTAAATAATTTCATTAATGACCAGTAATAAGAATCTGTAGTTTTGTTTTGTTTTTTTTTAAAGAATCTATAGTTTTGTCAGGTTTCCAGACTAACAGAGGAAAGGATCTTTGTTTATCTCAGACATCAATCCTGGCAATAAATAAAATAAAACAAAACACAGGAGTGTATCTAGCTTGATCTCTAGCTGTCTAAGGCAGTTTGGACAAGTTTCCACAGTTCAGGAAGAGGTGAGGAAAAGGGGACAAAGTCCTACCTTTGAACTGGTCTCAGTGGATGGAGGTATTAGTGTGATGTTTAAAAAGTATGAGAGATATAATTTCTGAATAATTAATCATTTTATTAATAATACTAGCATTTTATTAACAAAAGAGGTCAGTGGCACTCATTGCCAAAGACCGTCATGATGGCAAACATACAGCGTATATGCCCTTGGAAGAGTGGGTGCTCCTAAAGGTGGCTTTCAACTCTGATTGGTTAAGAACTAATGATATGATGAATATTACAATGCGGGGTGGACCTATTCTGATAAAAGGTTGGGGGATGTAACTTTGACTATGTCATTTTCTTCGAATTACTTTTAGCCTTAGGCAATCTAATCAATGAATTTATCTCCACCCAAAGCTGAGTAGAATACAATGAGCAGTAATTCACCTAGATTAGATTTTGTAACATTGGGTGAGGTCTAACTAAGATTGAGGAGAAAATTAGCTCAAGCTACAAAGAATGAGCTTTTGAAATTAGGATTTTAGAAAAAGGGGAAATTCTGAATCTCCCCAAATCTTTGGTTATTAATAGTCATTTCTCTCATTAATAATATGGGAGGATTCCAATTCCAAAGGAATTTGTCAAATGATGAGTTTTGTTCCCCATAGTGACACCTAAGAATCCTACTGGATACAGGCTACAGAAAATTAACAGACATTTATTGTCATTGTCATGCTCATAGACAAATTTCTCAATATTCTCAAAGGGAATCTGGTATAGTTTCTACTGTACTATGATGTCTCTCTGCACCATAATAATATTATCTAGATATGACTACTTTATCTTTGATTCTCATACTTACAATATTTGTTAAATTCCTTATAATCTTTAAATTTTCTAAAAGTTGTTTCTTTTGTCTTTGTTCTGTATAGGAAATATGAAGAAATCTTGCAATTATTTCTCAGCAATTAAAATGTAATTAAGGATAAGATTTTAAACAAATGTTGAAAACCCTTCAAATTCCTTCAAAGTTGGTATATAAAAACAAAATCCATCTAAAAACATTATTTTCTTTCTGCCTGTTCAAGTTATTTTTTTTAAAAGAACTCTGTTGTATGCACAGATCACACTGTAATGTTCCTAATCCTGTAGTATAAAATGAATGGATGGTTGGGTTTTTTTCCCTATTTTTAATGACAACTCTACATTTTTCTGGTTTGCATGACTCAGTGAGTGTTGGGAAAAAGAGTAATGTTGCAAAATGACAAAATGTTGACTTGACAATTCCTCTTGCATTCTGTTCTGTGTCCAGGGAATGTGGTAACAACATGCGAGCCAAACCCTGAGTTATATAAATGGTTGAAAGTATGTTTTAATTAAAACATTCTGTAGATATGTTTCAGAACTACATGATCTCTTTTCAAAAAGATAATAAATGTAGTTTCTTCATTTGATAAACCCTGTTATCTAGGTTTATTAACTATATTTTCTAGGATGACTTTGTTAGTAAACTGTAAGATCATAAGGCTGGGTAGATCCTTGACAGAGTGTCTAGGGTTCGTTCCCTTGGTCCTCAGTTGGCTCAGACCTTTCTAGACAGATGATAATCAGTTTTCTTTTTTCTTGTTATTGTTGGGGTTTTTTTTTTAATTTCTTGCAAGGAAATTCTAATGTCTTTTCTGGTAACTCCTGCTCATGTTTATCCTCATGAGTGGAGAATTCATATTGGTATCTAACTTAATCCCTCTGGAACGCCATTTCTCTCAGATTCTGTTGAAAAGAAACTTGGAAGACAATGAATCTGTTTCTTTATATACTTGTCCAGTGAATATGTGTCAAGAAGAGAAATAGAGGTGCGAATCTCAGCTAAGATGCTCATTAACTGTGTGACAATCCAACCAGAAGGAATATTACCTTCTAAGAAACACAATTGTCTTTTCAATACTTCCCTATTTCTTTCTGTAGCAGTCCTCTTTACCTCAGCTCCCATGTTCACAATATTGGAGATGCAGGGCATAGCAGAAAGTCTTGACTCTGAAGACAGAACATCTGGGTTTAAATTCTGCTTCTAATATTATTAATGCATCCTTGGGCAAGTTATTTAGCAACCATGGGTTGTGGTAGCTTCATCTGCATAATGAGGCATTATTTTATGGAATAAAGCATTTGTATTATTTGAATGATGGCCTGTGAGGACTGTTCTTGCTCTAGATCTTTAATAATCTTTCACCTCCTGTTGATTCTTCCTGCATAATAATTATTACACATATTCTCTCTATTCCCATCAAGTACCATCACTTCATTCATGATCAACTCCCTACATCATTTCGATAACTTCCTTTCTGCTTCTATTTTCCAATTCTTCCTTTTGCCAAATTAATTGTTCTTATATATTATGGTGGCTTCTCTTTGAGTCTCCAACTGTTGAAGTCTTGATGGAGAGGAAGGAAAAAAAAATAATTTCCTATCATTAAATAAAATCTTCCCCCTTACATAAACTGAAGCAAAGTGAAGTGAAAAGAACCAGGAGAACACTGTATGGTGTAACAGCAAAATTATATAATGACCAACTATGATAGACTTAGTTCATAGTAAGACAATGATCCAAGACAATTCCAAAGAACTCATGATAGAAAATGCTGTCCACATCCAGAGAAAGAAATGATTGAGTCTGAATGCAAATGTCTCACTTAGAGAAGCTTATCTGAGGCAGTGAGGTGGTACAGTGAACAAAGTGTTAGACTTGGAGTCAGGAAGCCTTGAATTCAAATCTGGACTCAAACAATATGTGATCCTGGACACTTAACTGAACCTCAGCTCCCTCAGCTGTAAAATGGTGATGATAATAATACCTTCCTCACATGGTTATTGTAAGGATCAAATGATATAATATTTATAAGGTTCCAGGCACATAGTAGGAATTAATAAATGCCAAATAAATTCTTCCTTTTCCCTTCATGTACATGTCCTATTTTTAATAAAAGAATTCAATCTATTCAAGGGTAGGTACTATGTTTTTTCACTTTCTATTCCCAGAGCATTATAGCAGTGTTCTGCACGTAGTGCTCGTGTACTAAATGTTTGTTTCATTGAATTTATGCTGCAGTAGAGTTTTAGCTTTAAGTCTACTATTTATATTACATTTGGGAATATTGTTGTATGATGTATATGTATGTCAGTTTTATTACTAGGTAGTTTGCTTGTTGTTTTAGTTCTCTAATCTTCCTTGTTTGTAAATCAAGCAGGTTGTGCTAAATGACCTATCAGGATAACTTCCTATCTGAAAATTGCATGATCTGTGGCATGATTTTATCATTTCTAAGTTATTATGGACAGTTATAGCTGCTGAGACATGGCAGATGGAGATCTGGGCACAGAAACAAGAAGATTTAGATTCAAGTCCTTCCTCTGACATGTATTGGTTCTGGAACACTGGGAAACCTATGGAAGCCCTCTCAGTGAGACAGGCAATTCTCTGAAGCTAGAAGTTACAGAGAATGTGCAGAACTTCATTGCTAGGAGGAGTTTCTTAATTTGGGAGTTTCCTTTAGTGATGAAGTCACAGGTTTAAGTTTCTATCCCTTTGAGCTGCCACGTCTTTGTAGCTTGGAATTTTGTTGACCTTGGCTATTGTTTATTTACTGTCAAATCCTTGGTTAGAGATACCCCTCCCAAGGTATAACATTATGCACATGAGAAAATATGATCTTGTTTAAGAATATTCATTTTAAAAATAGTTTCAGGGAACACTTCATGATGAGAAGTAAGACCAGACTATTGAATAATGAATGAGGATTACGGAGATTGAAGGTATTTCTCAGTGAAGAAAGTAAAGAAAGAAAGGAGAAAGAGAAAAAAGGAAAGGGGAAAGAGAAAAAGGGAAACAAAAAAGAGAAAAGGAAGAAAGAAATAAAGGAAGAAGGGAGGGAGGACAGAGAGAGACAGCCAGAGACAGAGAGAGAGAGAGAGAGAGAGAGAGAGAGAAACTTTTACTTAAGATTTAGTGCCAAGCACTTAGCTTGTGGGATACAAATACAAAAGCAAGATTGTCCCTACCCTCAGGGAGTCTATATCCTAATAGAAGAAAGCAACACACATAGAAGGTGATGGTTAGGATACTTTTTTTTTTCCCTTTGGGGATTCACAGGTATATTTGGGCAGATATCCACTAGAGAGAGTTAAGTGGTACAGTGGATAGAGCTCTTATTCTAGAGTCAGAAAGACCTGAGTTCAAATTCAATCTGATACTTTCTAGCCATGTGACCCTAGCCTAACATGTGTCTGCCTCAGTTTTCTCATCTATAAAATGTGAATGATAATAACTCCCACCTCCCAGGATAGTTGCCATGATCAAAGAAGATAATACCGGCAAATTGCTTAGCACTGGCCTGGCACACAAAATAGGCTATTAGCTATCATCAGAATAATAGTTGCGGAATTGCTTATCATTTACCTATTTATTTTATTTAATAGACACAGGGGAATTGATTGACATGAACACTCAAGTAGCAATGACAGAATTAATTTGATTATGATTCTGGAGCTAGAAAAAGGGAAAAGGAGAAAAGATAATGCGGTCAAGCATGATAGATGCCAGTAAGGTGATTAACACAGAATGTGAAGCATGAATAGGTCAGCAATCTTACCTTCAGCAATCCTAATCTGCCAAGCATCCTTCTTCCTTACCCGTCTTTCTAGTCCTGGAACCATAACAGGTGGAGTGGGCCATGGGGCATATTCAATGATCAAGATAGTATGTGAACCAGTGTGGAAATTTTAGAACTTAGAGAATTCAGCACCCCAGTCTCTTGAATTCTTAGTGGTACCAAGGGAGTAGTGGCAGATAGTGTTGGTGACAAGATGGCCAGGATGAGGAAAAACCTCATTCTTGGAAGTTGCTTCAAGATGGCACTTAGTTCTATGTCTATGCCCAGTAAGGGGCATAAACAGTAGAGACCTTGGGGGTGGGATTAGGAGTGAGGATGGGAATGGGCGGGGGGGAGTCACAGTGTGTATTTATTGCCCTAACACTTTAGAGGTTATGATACTTATTCGCTGCCATTTCTGGAAATCCTTTAAGAAATAGTATGTATAAATCATACATATTTTAATACAAATCATCCATGCTTTTAATCTGTGATATTGGTTGATAGAAGAGGGACATTGACTGGATGACTTAGAGAGCTCTTCAAAGGTTAGATGGCAACTTGTTGGGTATGTTGTATGTAGGATGCTCATCCCCCACTTGGACTAGGGGGCCACCAAGTATTCTTCAACCTCAGAGATGATGTGATTTTTGAACATCTTTTTCTAATGTAAATTTGATCCCCACTACTATCCTGTAAGAACTAAACAAAATAGGTGCTCTGCTACACATCTCAACTTCTGCCCCTATGGAAAAATGTTTAGAGACATTAATAACTTTCTTTTTGTTTCTTTTGTGAACATCTTATAAAGTAAATGGTAGCATCTGGAGTTCTTTTAGCCTTGGAAGAAATCCAAAACTGTCCTTGATTTTTCAACTGGAACTTTCTTAATACTTTTTTTTTCTATTTACTCTAACACAGAGATATTCCAAAAATTTCTCTGCATCCCAAGTTCCTGATACAAAACAGGTCTGCTCCTATAGAATGGTATATATTTTGCATATTTATAGTTGCTGTGTTCGTCCTTCATTGCCAAAGAAGACCATGCCATCAGAGAAACAATGACACGACTTGCACTTGGCTTTGTTTTGAGTGAGGGCACATTTATAGTAAGTAGGAGAAGCAAGAAGGAGAGTATAGGTATACCTTGTTTTGAGCCAGCTCCATATGAGTTAGGAGAGGGTTATTCTCTTCTCAAAATAATAATATTCTTTACCGCATAACTTTCTATGGAAATCTCTTAGTTACCTACTCCACTGAATTTTAAAATGTGATTTCATTTTTTTTAAGTTACACTCAGCTATTTTTAAAATAAATGCACATAGAACTTGCATCTAGAAAACCCTACTATTTGTATGAACTTTTGAATTTGTGAGAATGTAAATTAGAAATGGTTTTTCTTACCAAAGAATTTCTGCATAGTTCTTTCAAACATTTTGCTTTTGTTTTGGTTGAGACGTGGTTCATTGGAATAGAGAATTGGCTAGTGTTCTGAAATTTAAAACCTGAGAGAGTTGCCTGGGGATATTGATATGTTGCAATGATCATCCAGGAACTCACAGCCTGTACATGTAAAGTCAGGACTTGAATTTCGTTCTTTCTGACTCTAATGACAAAGCTGAGGACAGACACTACACCACACTGCCCTTCACCTATTAGGTTTGAATGGACAAGAATTTTGATTTGCATGTGACTTTTCAGGTACTCATCTTTTGTATGTACAAGGTCCTAATTAGTACTAATAGCAAACCTCCTGTAATGGTTGTATTGTTCAAATTTACATTAAATATTTCCATTGAACTGGAACCAATGACCATATTTTACATAATTATAACTTCAAAATTTGTGAATTATTATGCATTTCAGGGGATTCGTTATGGATAGGAATCAGTAGCTAACTGTAAAATAAGATGAACCTATATTCATCAAAAAAGGGAATGCCAGGCAGCATTTTCTCCATTTACAATACCCTTTTACTAGATGGAGACACCAAAGATGCCAAGTATGTGTTATATATCATTAAGCTGTATGATCCTAGATTCAAATCTGGAAGGGACCTTGGCATGTTCAATTATCCCTTGAACATGGGAACTTTTCCTATCATGGTTGCAGTATATCATAGGTCAGCTTAAAAAATTAAATAGGAATTTTTGGAGAATTTTGTGGAAGCTGCAGATGACACTCAAAGACCTGCAGATGACACAAGAAAAAGTTTAGGAACTCAGAAATGTATAAATTTTAGGTACAGTATTGTATAATATCAACACATTTTATCTTTTAATACCATAATGAATCAGACTTCTTCTCTAGTATGAAGAGAGGGCCTTAAATTTTACTCAGATTTCTCAGATTGCAGGGGCACTAATCCCCTCCCCTTCCCCCCATGTGCAAGGGGTAACTGTAGTCTAACTTAAATTCAGTATGTGCAATCTGAAATCACAAATACTACAAATCAGGGTTTGATTTATTGTTTTATTACTTTCTAGATCTAAGAAATTAATGGAGAAAATGTTAATAACTTAGATTGAGTTTAAAAGTGTGTTGTGCAGCCATTGTCAGACATTCACCAGTATACTCCTTGGTTAATGACTATCCAAGAAGTATGATAGATTTCAGCTGCTGAAAAAAGCCTGAGAGGGCCATACTCTGTAGGAATCTCAGCAGATTAACCTTGGAAGGTTGAGCATGGGGCACTTAGAAAGGGCAAAGAATGGCTAAGGGATATCCTCAACATCAATGAACTATCCACAGAGAGAATTTTTCTGCACCAATGAGACTTCCATAGGACATGGATATCAGTCAAGTCAGACAGGCTAGGCTCATTCCTGCCTCAAGCTTTCCTTCATGCTCCAGGCTTGCTTGGAATGCTTTCCTCTTTTCCTATTCAAATCTTACTTATCCTCCAGGGCCTAAGTAGACTACCTCTTTCACAAAGCACTTACTGACACTCTAGCCATCAGATACCTTTTCTGAAGTTCTACTGAATAGCTCCTTCATACAATTTTATACTTAATTATATTCTATCTCATATTATCTGTTGTTATTTTATGCAGGTACATTTTGTCTCCAACCAGATTCCAAGCCCCTTGAGGGAATGAGCCACACCTGGTATTTCCTCATTTTATACTCCTCCACAGCATTCCCACAATATGCCCCCAAGTTCAGCCAGCACCAGAGTAAAATGTTGCTCAGATCTGATTTTAATGTGCTGATTTATTAATATAAAAAGAAATATATAAACACAAATGATTCTCTAAGGCAATAATGCAGCCTCCAGTGCGTCCTTATGTAAGGTGCAGTGGCATCCATTTGTATTTAAGCTTGATACCACTGATCCAGGCTATACTCCCAACACCTATTTTCCACCTTCTGAATCATGATGACTTGTCTTTCTCTTACACTTTGGTTTCACACTTTATCTGCTATTGTGCATGTTTGCCCAGATAATTCCTAACCCTGGTCACTACACAAAACATTGGTATTCCTAATCGATTAACACTTACCTTAAATCCATACTAAGTACCTAGGAGCCATGGTTGATTCATGGATTGATAGAGAGATGAACCCTAATGAAACATTTAACCTCTTGTCTATGATCTTGGTTTCAGAGAGAGAGAGAGAGAGACAGAGACAGAGACAGACAGACAGAGAGGGAGGAGAGGAGAGGAGAAAAGAGGAGAGGAGAGGAGGAGAGGAGAGCAGAGGAGAGGAGGGAAGAGGAGAAGAAGGGAGGGGAGAGGAGGGGAGGAGGGCTACTCCATAGTGAGTAGGCCATGGAAGGCTATTGTAAGTCCCAACTACCAATGGATGTTCCGGGAGAATAAGGACAATCGTGTTAACCTTTTGCCTTAAATCCATGCTGATCAAGTGAACAGGAAGGCTCAGTGGATTCATCAATTGAGACAGATGAATATCCACCTGAAGCACTACTCAGTTATTATTTGCATTGTGATTTTGAGGCTGTTGACTTACTATTTGTTATTACACATATGTTACATTCAATTTAATTTGTTATTTGCTATTTTCATTACGTTCATTTTAATTCATGATTATTTTAAGACTTGAGACTTTTCTCAATTAAACTGAACTCTGTTCTTATTATGTGCACACATTAGGAATTGTTCCCCAAACCTATCTGTACTTAAATCCTCTAAAGTTAGATTGCAGTGAGCAGTGTTTAAAAAACTAGGGCTGTTCATTGTAATGATACATATTCATGCATTCAAGAAAACCACATTCCTGAAGTTGGTTTAATTTAAACTTTATTTTATGTTCATATCTGCTGACTCCATGCTATGATAACTGGAAGATTTCTCAAGGGTATTGGAACATTTCCAAGACTTCTTGTTCTGCCGATGTGGTGAATATCATGTTACAAATGGCAAGGGCAAAGACTATAAGCAGTTTTCTTTCTCAAGATAAATGTAAGGGAGAAGAGAAAAGGAGAAAGAAAAAGGCAGGTCATATTTGGGTGAAAAATGTCAAAATGAGACTGGTATTCTTTCAAATAACTAGAATTGGGTGAATATTGAGGCTGAGGAGAGAGGAGGATGGTAAGCTAAGGAACTAAGGGTCTTGATTTTCTTCGGAGATTAGAAGTATGCAATTCTCATTTGGGAGAGACTTCAAGTCTATTTAAAGAAAGAATTGTCAGATGATCCCTATTTTTCAGGGCTGCAGCTGCCTGGTTTCTCCCCTTTTAAGGTTGGTTGCTTAAGATTGAAACATTATGAATTGCAAAGACCTTTCTTTCCCTTCTCCAGCACTTTAAGAACCAAAACCATACAGATCATCAGAAAATCCTTGTACTGGGACAGCAGCTCAAACTAAAAGAACTTGAAGTTATAGGTGGTATTAGGGGGGAAGAAAGAAGATCAAATGGTGGCTGTTGGGAAAATTAAGGGGGAAAGAATTTCTTCTGTGTGTTTGTAACAGGTACCTGGTCACTGGAAAGGATTTGAAGTTGGGAGAAAGTTCAGGGACTTTTTAGGGATAGTCTAAATATTTAAAAGACTCCCTATAAACAAGGGTGGTACAGTGGATAGAGGGCTAAGTCAGGAATCAGGAAAACTTGTGTTCAGATCTGAGCTCAAACACTCCCTACCCATAGGTCCTCAGGCATGTCACTTAATTTCTGCTTGCCTAAGTTTCCTCATCTGTAAAAGGGTGGAAGTAACAATACTGCCTCCCAGGCCAGGGTCTTACATTGCATCCTGGGCCATCTCCAGTCATCCTGATGAATATCAGGCCACTGCACCCAGATGGCTCAGGAGAAGAAAGTGAGGTTGGTGACCTTGCACAGCCCTCCCTCACTCAATTCAAAGTCAACTGCAAGTCATGTCATCATCTTGATGTCATGGTCCTCTTCAAGAACAAAGGACAAACACAACAACAATTTCTTCTTGCCTAAGTTTCTTCATCTGTAAAATAGAGGGAAGTAACACTACCTCCTGGGGTTATAGTAATGTGGCACTTTAAGGTTTGAATAGTGAATCACAAATATTAATTTTTAAACAACTGTGGGAAAACAATGCTGGGATTATTCCCAGTTTCCAAATGAGACAACTGAGACTGAGGAAGATTATGCAACTTACCTAGTATTACACAGCTAGTAAATATCTGAGGCAGGATTTGAAGCTAGATTTCATCTGATAGCCTAGAAGGCAAATCTTTAACAATCTAGAACCACATTGACAAGCATTACTAATGTGAAATAACCAGGAAGAACAAGTTGCCAGTAAAGGTTATATCGGTCAAGTATGTGTTCTCCCCAGGCAGGGTAACCAACAACATGTCAGATTTCTCCTAAAGTTTCTCTTTCCGGATCCCTGGCCAAATTCAAGGGATGTGAATTTTCTAGATCATGTGTTATTTTTTTCTTTCATTCTCGAAGACCAAAATGACATCATTATATTAGAGCCAGGTTACACTTTGGCTGATCAGACCAAGTTCAGAATGTTTTACCACATGTTGGGCACAAATAGTCTGTATGAACATTTGGGGTGGACTCTCTAAATTTGTGCATCTTTTGAATTAGTTCAACTCTGTTTTACTCAGCACCTTCTATGATAGGGGCACCCATGCTGCGCAGTCCTGTGCCGAGGTGGAGAGAGACCTTGAGACTGTCCTTTGTTTGGAATGCTATGGATAGCTTCACTTACCTTGGCAGTATACTTTTCAGGGATGTACTCATTGATAACGAGATTGACACAAGCATTGCTAGAGCTAGCTCAGTGTTTGAGAGATTCTGAAAGAAAGCATGGGAGAGAAAACATATTTGACTACAAAACTGAACGTGTACAGAACTGTTGTGCTGACTTCATTGTTGTATGCCTGTGAAACTTAGACAGGATACCAGCACCATGCCAGGAAACTGAGTTGCTGCTATTTGAATTGTCTTAAGATTCTGAAGATCACATGGCAGAATAACATTCCAGGCACTGAGGTCCTTTCTTGAACTAAACCACCAAGCACTCAAGCTCTATTTCAGAGAGCACAGCTCTGATGAGCTGGCCACACTGTTTGAATGCCCAACATTTACCTAAAAGTCTATTTTATGGAGAACTCACACAAGGCAAGCTCTCACGGTGGTCAGAAAAGAGATAATGTAATATAAAGCAGAGTGGATACTCAAGAGAAAGGCTACTTCAACAAATGTCTAATAACAAACATCCAATCCTTATGAGCTTTCTTTTTCTTTGCAGAACATCAGAGTGATCAGACAGGATTAAATAGGAAGAACTCCAAGCAGTTGGCAACTTAATTGGTATAATTTGGGTAAGACCCTGGAACTTAAAAAAAACCACCTTGTCCATACAATTTACTGCCGTATGAAATTTAATAATTTTATTTTCATTTTTTTACTTTTGGAAATTCCAACACCATTGAGAAAGACAAGTATTAAATCTTATAGACTTTTTCATCATTAATGAGATTAACCAGATACCTTCTTGAGATTGTCTAACTAAAAGAGAGTTGGGAAAAGTATATTGAGGCAGTGAGTAACTAAGTGGAGAAATAGAAGTAACTAAAAGAAAATGGAAGCAGAAATGGGAGATCGGGGTACCGAAACTAAATCTTAACTAATACATAATTCCTCTTACTCCCTATTACCCTATGCCTCAAATTCAACATTCACTAAGTACCTAATCCAGCACTTCAAGTCAGTACCTAGATAACTGGAGTTGTGAACTAGTTCAACTATAGAGCAATTTTGAACTATAATCAAAAGAGATCAAAGAAAGGGGGAAAGGATCTATATGTACAAGAATATGTATAGCAACTCTTTTTGCAGTGGGAAAGAATTGTAAACTGAAGGGATATTTATCAATTGAGGAATGGCTGAACAAGTTGTAGTATAAGAATGTGATGGAATATAGCATGTGAATGTAATAAGAAAAAATGAGGAGGATGGTTTCAGGAAAAAACTGGCAAGACTTATATGAACTGATGCAAAGCAAAGTAAGAAGAACCAGGGGAATATTTTACACAGTAACAACAATATTGTAACAATGATTAGCTGTGAAAGTCTTAGCTACTCTGATAAAGACAATGATCCAAGACAATTCCAAAGGACCCATGGTGGAAAATGCTATCTCCACTTCCAGAAAGAGAATTGATGAAATCTGTGTGCAGATAGAAGCATTTTTTCCACTTTCTTTTTTTGTTTGTTTTGTTTTGTATGACTTCACATGTATAATTGATATATTACTTGCCTTCTCAATGGGTAGGATAGGGGCAGGAGAGAATTTGAAACTCATAAGAATGTGAAAAATAATGAGAGAGAGAGAGAGAGAGAGAGAGAGAGAGAGAGAGAGAGACATCCTTTCCACTCTGAATTTTGATGCTGTTATCCAATATTGGGACCTTAGATGACAGTACTGGCTGAAGCTAAGAGTAAGAGGATATTTGTGGAGGGTTAGAAATGTCTTTGGGGCAGCTGGATGATGGTTCAGCATCTAGAGTGCTGGACCTGAAGTCAGGAAAACCTGAGTTCAAATCCACCTTTAGACACTAGATGCGTATGACCCTGGGCAAGTCACTTAGCTCTAGTTGCCTCAGTTTCCTCTTGAGCTGGAGAAGAAAATGGCAGACCAAGTATCCACTATCTTTGCCAAGAAAGCCCCAAATATGGTCACTAGGAGTCAGACATGAGTCCCACTTTCCTTCCCTGGGAGATGAGTATGGAAGACGAGAGTGGAGGTATAATTAAAAAGACTAACTCTTTCTTCTTAGACCTTCTGTCTCATTCATAATCCTATGTTCTCTACACCCTAACTAGTCTCTCTAACCCCTGCCCTTCTCCAAGATTCATCCTTGCAGTGTAATTCAAACTCCCTCACGTTGTCATAAACCCAGCTTGAGTAAAGCCTCCCCGATCACTTCCCAGCAATTTTCAACCCTCTTTGCCACCACTCAGTAAGAAATTATGGTTCCATGTGCCTTGACAAATTTTCCCATGAAAAAATATCTTTGGGGAATTTAAGTCATGGAGAAGTAAGCAAATTGATTTTGCTTACAGAGAAGAAGCAATTGACTTTTTTCAGGTTATAAAATAAGGAAATGCTAGAGAATTAACTTAAGCTGAATAAGAAATAACCCATTTTATAACCCCAAATTCTTTTTTAAAAATATCTGAAGTTGGTAGAGATCTGCGTAGGGTATGACTATTACATTTTCTAGTTATTATCATACACCTATAAATCCAAACTCCATTTAGAGAATCTGTAGAAAGAAATGAACAAGTAATCGGTATTGGATCCAGTTTAATGGAGAGTAAAGATTAGATGACATTTTCCAGTACTCAATACTTAAATATTTGAATGAATTTCAGATCTCATTAATTCAAATGTTCCCTCTAAGATTGCAGATCACAACCTCTCCATGTTTGCACATCCTGTGTGACCCTTGTGTCCTCCCATAAGTCTTCCACAAGAGCAACCACCAACTCTGAGAGGCCGATACTGTCTGTGCTGGGATTTTTTATACCCTTTGGTCAAGAAGTCACACCAGAGAAGTTGGAGCCAAAGGAAATTGAATCAAGGAAATGCTATCAAAAAAGGAAAAGCAGAGATGCTCAATTATTTCAAATGACCTTTACACTGGAAATGACAGGGTAGAAACTACTATGAAGGAGTTAATAACTAAGACAAGTAGAAAACTAGAAAAAGAGCAATTAGCATCCCTTGATGAATTGAAATCCCATGGGGGAAATGTGGTACAATCTCTGGTCCTGAAATGTGACTGCCAAAACATTATCAGTCATATCTGAAAGACCATAGAGAACAGATGAGGTACCATAAGGCTGGAGACAGGAAAATATTGTCCCAATTCTCAAAAAAAAAGGGGTGGGAGGAGAATAGTATCTGCAGACTATATGTCAGTGAGTTTGGCTTTAATGTAAAAATTCTAGAAGAGATCATTAAGAAGATGGTCGATCTCCCTTAATATAGTGCCTTCCCTCTATTGATTATCTACATTTATCATGTATATTATATCTTGTTTGTATATAATTGTTTTCCTATTGTTCCCTCCCCATTAGACTGAGCTCCTTGAGAGCAGGGACTATCTTTTGTCTTTTTTTGTATCCCCAACATTTAGCACAGTGTTGAATACCTAGAAAGGGAAGTGGTAATTACAAAGAACTAGCATGGCTTTATCAAAAAGCAGGAGCATGCTAATCACTAATTTCCATTTTTTAAAGCAATATTTTATTTTTTTTTAAAGAAGTGTAATATGTAGTTGTTAGGGAGCAGAACATGGCAAATCATTCATTTTCTCTCCTAAAGGCTATCTTGGACAGTAGGGTATACAAATTAAAGAGCTGAGATGGTACCCTTGAAAACTAAACAGTGGAATAAGTAAGCCATGTATTGGGGTTTGCTGGTAAAAGAAAATAGTAGAGTCACCAGATGGGAAGTAGAATTTCCTCAGTCTCACAATAGTCATAAGATTTTCCAAAACGGTCATAAAAATATTTCCAGCCACAAAATATTCCCCAGATTCCAAATGTTCAATTGTCTGTCCTAAGTGTATTTCTGGAGTCAGTAGCATATACTTTTTTTTTTTTTTTTTTTGTAATAGGAGTACAGAAAGTTTTAGGGGCTCTTCAAATGAGCCTTTCTTTTCAACACAGATCAAGTGAATTTGTAATCGGTACGCATGCAAATTGCCCAGATAACATCAGTGAGTTTTGTTAGATTAATTTAGACTGTCAAATATGTTGTAACTCATTCTTGGTCTTTGATCAATATTTATGCTATTTTTGTCAACGAATTGATGTTCTTGATGGAATCATTCCAATTATCACTTCATTTGTCAACTGTTGACTCTAAAAAGGGGAAAGATACTGTGACTGAGGATCCCTCCAGCTAGAAAAGTTTAAGCAGAATCTGGATCGTAGAGCTAGAAGAGATTTTAATGGTCATATAGGGCAAGTATCTCATGTTTCCTTCCTCTGACATATGTTGACTATGTGATCCTGGCCAAGTTGTTTATCCTTCCTGTTCTTTAAGCAACTAAGACTACAAGTTGCAAAGATGGTGTCTTCCTGAATTGGCAAAGAGTCTCCTCATCTAAGCATTTCCTATATCGATAAAATCACAGGATTAATCACTAGTTCTATCAATTTTTATTTTATTCTTTTTTTTAATAGTTACTCATTTTCACCCTGTCTATTTGGATTGATAACATGACCCAACTGTAAATCTCCGACCCATTTGGCAATTGAGTTTTCTGAAATGTATTGATTGATAAGTCATTATAATAAATCTAAGCATAAGAATAAATTTATTATTTATTAATTATGAGTAATGTAAAATGTAATCATGAGTAAATGATATTCCATATTAAATTATTTGTAGATTTAGAGCATGGGGTGTTCAGGGAGGACTAGCAGCTCTGGTGTCAGGGGTTGCTGAGTCCTTTTCAGGGTTGCTGAGTCCTTTTCAGGGTTGCTTACCAGCCTTTGGTGCCCACCTGTCACTCAACTCTCTCCTGTAGTTCCAAGAAGCTATAGTAGGTACAGTGGCCACACCTCAGTAAATCCTTCTCAGAAGACTGGCTAAACCAGGTTGAGGGTGACTGACAGGCCTTAAGCCCATCGGTGAATTAGGGAGATGTCTAACCCAAGCATGTGAAGACTTCCCCAAGAGGAATGGGTTGGATGAGAACAATTTGTTCCAATGACCATGAAAGCAGCTAAAGCAGGTACTGTGGAACTTGGTCAAACATCAAAGACAAAAAGGTCTTCCCGTTGCACCCTGACTTTTGTCTGGCCACTGAACGTTGATGACTCTGGAAGAAAGGTAACTGAAAACGATGGTCACTTTTATCATATTTCTCATCATAACTGCTATTACACTGAATGGTTTTGAGGTTGAAGTAGGGATACAGGAGAAAGAGAGGAAGGACTATCCATATGCCACATCATCCAACAAAAAAGACATAGCCAGTTCTCACATAAATGAAGATTTCACACATAGAATTAGTGAACTTTTAGAGAACTTTTGAACATCAGAGATAGAGGACACTGAAAGATTTATGTAGGCCAACACTCAGCTACTGTAAAGTATTTCCTAAGACAACTCTGATAGGTTGGAGAAAACATGGCACAGTGGGGAAAAGCACTGGATTTGTAGTAACAAGACTGAGTTTCAATCTTGGCTTTCATTAGAAGAGAGTTACTTGAGTGAGTATCCAGACTAGAATGAAAGCAAACCAAAGGTGATCATAAAGTAAAGTGGTTGCTTTAAACTATCACTGATGTTCTGGTTGCAGATCTTATTTTAAAAAAAATGTATTTTATTGATATATTATGTTTTTATAGCACTCAGTTATCCCTCTGTATGCTGCTTCTCCTTTTTCCTTCCACAGAGTCATTCCTAAGAAACTTTTTAGAGGAAGAAAATAAAAAATTCAACAAAACCAATCTATATTTCAAACAAATTTGGCACTTTCTTATATATCCTACTATAGAAAAAATGTATAAAATAAACACATGATTTGTTAGTGTCTTTCTACCCTTCTACCCAATATTTTTCTGTCATTTGTAAGATAGTTATAAAATGGGAGGTCATGATCCTAGGATGTACATAAGTATTTCTCACAAATCTCAGGATGTGATACTTCCTTTTCTCAGCACAGAGATTGTCAAAGATGGTCCAAGAGAGCTAGAAATAGCTTTAAAGTCTATTTTTGTTTAGTTCCTGTAGAAGACAACAGGCCATCCTTTAACAAAGTGGAAGCAAATGTCACGTACAGGCTGCCAGAAAGTGGTTGTGTATGAGGAGATCCATCAGGTGGGATTTGGAATTTGATAATTAAAATGAAAAAAAAAAATATGTCACATGTGAATGAATATCCATTTGAAAATAATGACATGACTTGCACTTGACTTTTTTTTGAGTGAGGGAAGATTGTGCAGGTCACCAGCCTCACTTCTCCTCCAGAGCCATCTGAATCCAGTGACCAGATATTCATCAGGCTGACTGGAGATGACCCAGGAGATGAGGCAATTGGGGTTAAATTACTTGTCCAAGGTCACGCAGTTCGTGAGTGTTAAGTGTCTGAGGTGGGATTTGAACTCAGGTCCTCCTGACTCCTGCACTGGTGCTCTATCCACTGCACCACCTAGCTGCCCCTCAATTTGAAGACAGGCATTGACTGAAAGCAAAACAATGGTTTGAACCATTGAAAACCACATGGAAGGAACTATTAGCAGTGTAAACGTTTAGTTGCCTCTATTTTATCATAAATTGATGAACAATGAACCCTTTAGAAATTATTAGAAGATACTAGAGCTTTTATAATCTTGATCTGATGACTGATAAAGAAAGCAGAAGTAGGTCCTCCCTCACCTCCCACTTCTGCATTTATTTATTCTATTTGTCATATTGTCTATTTGTCATGTCTATTTGTCTATAGAACTAATAATAGTCCTAAGAGCTTCTAACAGTACTAAATGGTCTCATAAATTTGGACCTACATATAATTTAACATGGAATACTCTCTACAAATGATTATATTTTTAATTATCTATAATTAGCAAATAATCTAATATTAGAATAAATTTTTAGCATGTTTAGATTCATTACAATGACCTGATCTCACAAAACTCAACTGAGAAATGGATCAGAGATTACAATTAGGTCCAAAGTGAGGATGAATAGCTATCTGCTTTGATCATTTTCCCCTCTTTTTCTGATACTTTATATTTTGACATAAACAACACAATGTAAAAACAACCATACCTCCCAATAAAGTGCAGCTCCCCAAAACAGTGAAGCAAAACCACATTAAATAAAGGCAGTAATAGATTATGTACATCATTTTGGACTTTCCATTGGACTGGATCTGAGTTTTGAGAAGTGAGTTTGTTAGTAAGTTACAAAGCATTTTCATTTACCATTCAGCATCAAGAATGACTTTCTCTCAATTATTGTCATCCTTGACCTTCCAGAAAAATGCAAAACACTGTGAAATACCACCTCCTTATTTTAACTTTCTGTCCCTTTGTTTTCTATGACATACCTTTCTCTTGGTTCTGCTCTATAAATATTTTCCCTTGCTATTTCCCTCAGGTCAGATCTCATATTTCGAAGTTCTTGATAGAAAATTCTAAATGAATTTCTCATGGGCATCCCAAAATTAACAGGTCCCAAACTAAACTCACCTTTTCTTCTCCAAATCTGTCTCTCCTCCAACTTTTCCATTTCTGTTGATGTTCATTTTCCCTGTCAACAAGTACCCAAATCTGTGTGACCTTGGACAGATCAATTCACCTCTCTGGGCCTAAGTTACCTCATCTGTAAAATGATAGGACTGTGCTAGATGAAGATTCATTCCAATTCAAAATCTGTATTCCTGTGTTCCTGTGATCCAGTGAGGTACCTGCTTCTATATGTGAGGTGAAGTTCAGGTGACTGAATATAGGAGGATAAACATCACTGTGACTCACGACCTAGAGGCAGAGTCATCAAAGACAGTCGTTATAATTTTCATGGTAGGAGAAGAATGTCACTTATGCTGAGAATGAACTCACACAATTCATCTTCTTATGATATACCAATCCCTTCCCTTAAAGGGATGTTTAAAAATATGCATATAATTATTATTTTTAAAACATTTCTCAATTACATTTAAAAATTTTAACATTCATTTTTTAAAATTTAAAGTTCTAAATTCTCTCTCTCCCCTACTTGTTGAGAAGGTAAGTAAAACACTACTGATTATAAATGCAATATAATGTTGCAAAACACACACATACACACACACACATACACACACGCCAAGAAAAATGAAGTTGAAAACAAAGTATGCTTCAATCTATACTCTGAATTCATCAGATCTCTCTCTCTAGATAGACAGTATTTTTCATCATGGGGTCTTTTGCAATTGTCTTGGATCATTATCTTGATTGGAGTAGCTAAGTCTTTCACATTTGATCATCATTACATTATTGCTGTTACTACATACAATGTTCTCCTGGTTCTGCTCCCTTTACCTTGCATCAGTCATGTAAGTCTTCCTAGGTTTTCTGAAACCATGCTGTTCATCATTTCTTATAGCACAATAGTATCCCATTACATTCATATGCCAAAACTTGTTCAATTGAAAGGTATCCCCTCAACTTCCAGTATTTTGCCACCATAAAAAAAGCTGCTATAAATATCTTTGTACAAATAGGTCTTTTTCTTTAAGGCATCCTTTTAATGAGTATAGAAGACAGGACTGAGATTGTAATCTTCTTAAGGATACAGATTGTCTTTTGCCTCTTTTTGCATCCATGGGGCTTAGCACAGTGCCTGACATATGCTTAATAAATTATTGAATGGAACTGAGGTGAACTTGGTGTGCAAAACAGCCTGGGAAATTAATATTTTCTGCATAGCCTGAGATTTAGGTAGGCCAACAGCAATAACTAAGTTGACTAGCTTTTGATGTCCTCAAGCACTTAAAATTACTCTCTGGATCTTTGAATAGAAAAACATATGGTTAAAGCAAATACACATATAGGATGTGGGGGACAGACAGAACAAATATTCGGGTTGTATATACTGAAGATGATAGATGGTTCAGTGTGTCATGTGTTTGGAAAGAGAGACTTTAAATAATATTGGAACCACTTAACATGTTACTGGCTGTGAGCAAAAGGGAATAATAACAAACTAGAGATATAAATTCATTTAAGGTTAACTATGTACTAAAAATACATTTTTAGAATTGGAAATGAATTTGTTTTCAAGATGGCTATATAACAGTGTGCTCATCTTTTGTAGGACATGACTATGAGGCAACTGTGAGAATTTTAATTTTCCCCCCCAAATTTATTAATTTATTTGTTTTCATTTTGCAACAATCACTTCCATAAATTCCAAATTTTCCCCCCTCTCCTTCCCTGAGGTTACATGCAATCTTCTATGGGTTCTTCACATACATTCCTATTAAATACATTTTCACATTAGTCATGTTGCATAAAAGAATTAAAACAAATGGAAGAAACCATGAGAAAAACAAAACAAAATATAACAAAGGAGAAAATAGTCACTCCATTCTACATTCTAACTCCACAGTTCTTTCTCTGGATAGGAATAACATTTTGCATCATGAGTCTTTTGGAAATGTTTTAGGTCCTTGCATTGCTGTGGAGGGCTAAGTCTATTAAAAATGGTCCTCGCATACTGTGGTTGTTGCTGTGTATAATGTTTTCCTGGCTCTGCTCACTTCACTCAGCATCAGTTCATGTAAGTCCTTCCAGGTTTCTCTGACATCCACTGTTCATCATTTCTTATAGCACAATAGTATTCCATTATGTTCATATACCACAACTTGTTCAGCCATTCCCTGGTTGATGGGTATCCCCTTGATTTCCAGTTCTTGGCCACCACAAAAAGATCTGCTATAAATATTTTTGTATGACAACTGCGCAACCTTTAATGTAATTTAGTCTTATGCTTTGGTCAGTCATGAACTTCTTCTTTATAGTAAAGTTGATATAAAGGATCCTTACAGATTTGCTTCAAACCTAACTTTTGGCAGACTAAAGCCCACCAATATTCTCTTTCTGGACTAGGTTATTTTGAAAAAAGTGCCTAAGATCGCATTTGTGTTATTTTACAAAGTCTGGTACTGATTCAGTATCTAGAACTGTATATTTATCCTTAGCAATCTACCAAGAAAAACTAAATGCATAAGATATTTGACCCTGTAAGAGATCAACCTCCTTTGAGTAATGGGTAGAAAAAACAAGAAATACAAAGAGAAAAAACCTAAAACATACATTTCTCAAGGTCCTATAATTTACAAACAGCTTGGGAAAGTTGCTACAAACTTTCTCCTCCACAAAAATTTTAATTCTGAACTCTGACCAAACCTGGGACTTTCCTGGCCAAAACAAGTTGTGGTTTTTAAAGAATAAGTGAAACTTGGCTTCAAAAAAAGGAAAGTTTAAGAGACTTTTTGAGGGCTCAGTGATATGATCATATCATGCCTCTCATATAAGGATTTTTTAAAAATTCATACGAACCCATGATTTTACAGCTATAGGGAAATCCCAGTATAGAAATTCCTTCTACTGCCACAGAGGCATAGCTCATCTGTAATATAGACTCTTAGAAAGCTTGTTAGGAATATTATATTGGAAAGCAGTTCATTTTATGTCTCATCTCAATAGTTTTTGACTGAGAGCTATGTTCAAGCTCAATGTATTTTTGCTTACCTTACTTGGAGATCATACATTCATCATTAGTTGAAGGGTTAAGCCCTTCATATATGGCAGAGCGAAAAAGACACTGGCTATTGAGGCAGAGGACCTGCATTCCAATCCTGCCTCTAGCATGTACTGCCTATGTGACCTTAGCAAAGTCATGACCTTCCTTTATCTCTATCTACAAAAGGAGAAAGTTGGATCAGATGGCTTCTGATGCTATTAAATCTCAGATCTTGTGATCATACATAAATCATACACCCATTTTGAGCTTGTCTTGGTATATGGTGTGAGATACTGGTTAATGCCTACTTTCTCTCAGACTATTTTCCAGTTTTCACAACAATTTTTATCAAATAGTGAGCCCTTACTTCAAGGGTTGGGATCTTTGAGTTTAAAGACTACTAGTATACAATGCTCACTTGCTTTTGTATTTTGTGTAATCTATTTCACTAATCAAGCTTTCTATTTCTTATACAGCATGAAACTATTTCGACAATTATAGCTTTGCAATATTGTTTGAGATCTGATATTTCTAAATCTCCTTTCTTCACATTTTTGCATTGAATCCCTTTATATTCTTGAACTTTTGTTGCCCCAGGTGCATCTTCTTAATTTTTCTACCTTTATAAAGTAACCCTTTGGTAACAAATTGATATGACATGAATAAGTAAATTAATTTAATGTATAGTCATTTTATTATATCAGCTTTGTCTACCTATGAACAATTAATATTTCTCCAAATATTTAGATCTGTCTTTGTGAAGAGTGTTTTGTAATTGTGTTCATATAGTTCCTGTGCATTTCTTGGAAGGTAGACCCTTAAATGTTTTATATTGCCAAGTGTTACTTTAATGGAATTTCTCTTTTTATCTCTTCCTGTTGGTAAAATACAGAAATGTTGATTATTTGTATGAGTGAAGTTTAAATCCTGCAACTTTGCTGAAGTTGTTCATTATTTTCATTAGGGTTTTTTTAGTTGACTCCCTAGAATTCTTTAAGTAAACCATTTTATCATCTATAAAAGGTGAGAATTTGTTTCCTCATTATCAATCCTTATTCATTCAATTTCTTTATCTTGTCTTATTGCTATAGTTAGCACTGTCAATACAATATTGAATACAAAGGTTGGGAAGAGGTATTCTTGTATCAACCTTGATCTTATTCAAAGGTTTCTAACTTATTCCCATTATAGACAATGCTTACTCTTGGTTTTGAATGGTTACCACTTCTCGTTTTAAAGAAAGTTCCATTTATTCCTGTGACTTCTAGTTTTTCTAACAAGAATGAATGTTGCATTTTGCCATCCTCTCACTCTCTTTCTCACATCTCAGAAGACCTCATCATTCCATGGAAAATGCCCTCTCCAAAGCTACCATCGATTTCTTCATTGCCAAATCCAATTGCCTTCTCTCAGTCTTCCTTGTCCCATGTAACTCCTCTGTTCAACAACTCCAGTAGTTTCCTAACCCCTGCAGAATCAAACACAAAACCCTCTGTTTGGTATTGAAAGCCTTCATTATCTGCTACTTCTAATCCCTGCCACCTTTCCCATCTTCTTATACCTTACTCCCCACAATATACCCTTCTATCCAATGGCACTAGCTGCTTTGCTATTCCACAAACCAGACATTCCATCTTTTGGCCCTGGATATTTTTTCTGACTGTCTCCCATACTGAGAATGCCCTCCCTCCTCATTTCAGCCTCCTGAGTTCCTTGGTTTCCTTCAAATATCAACTAAAATCCCATCTTTTCTAGTGCTTTGTGTCTTACAATTATTTACTTATCCTGTATATAGCTTGTCTTTATGGATTTATTTGCCTGTTGTCTCCGCCATTAGATTGGGAGTTCCTTGAGGGCAGAGATTGTCTTTTGCTTTTTTTTTTTTGTATCCCCAGTGCTTAGTAGAAGACTGGCACGTTGTTGACGTTGTTGTTGAGCCATTTTTGGTTGTGTTCTACTCATCATGACCTGTTTTAGGGGTTTTCTTGGCATTTTGCCATTTCCTTCTCCAGCTCATTTTACAAATGAGACAGAGTTAAGTGATTTACCCAGGGTCACACAACTGCTAAGTATTTATCACTAAGAAATTGTAATAAACACACTTCAGTAGTCTGGGAGCTCACTGGATTTAAACCACATTGAGAGCCCATAAACTAGATTTGGAAAATGGACCATTTACCAAAGAAACAATATTCAATGTGGCATGATTTCATGATAAATAGGAGAATAATGTTTTAAAATCTCAAGAACTCATGCCAAATCATTTAAAACAGAGCTGCTAGTTGGCACAGTGGATAGAGTGCTGGACCTGAAGTCAAGGAGACTCATCTTCCTGAATTCAAATCTAGTCTTAGACAACAACAGACACAGACCTAGTGCTCTATCCTCTGGTCATCCAATTGTCTTGGAGTCAGAAAGATCTCAATTCAAATCTGACCTCAGACTCTTCTTAGCTATGAGGCCCTGGACACGTGATTTAATCTCTCTTTGCCTTAATTCATTGGAGAAGGAAATGGCAAACCACTCCCATACCTTTGCCATGAAAAGTCCAAGGACAATATGGTCCACAGGATCAAAAAGAGATTTATATGGCACTTTGATGTGGTCACTTGAAATATTGGAAGAGTAGGGAAACTTGTTCAGTTCCCAGGGAAAATATTTAAAAAGTATTTTCAAAATGCTTGTGCTTGTCGAAGGTTGTTAAGTTCACAGTAAAAATAGAAATTAAAACAAGAAAATAATTCCTGACTGAAGTTGACTAAGCAAAATAGAAAGGCTTAGATTTTAAGCAATGGCTTCTTCAGAAAATGACAAGCAACTTGATTCTCACCAGCCTCCCTTTTGATCCAACTCATTTGCATAGTTGCACTCTATTATTCTGATAGAGAAAAATAAGACAGTAGTTGGAATAAGCGGACATGAAGCAGGATGGGGTAAGGGTAAAGATTTGACAATATTTTGAGGGCATGGAGAACAATGAGGCATCCTGGCCTCAGTTTCCTCATCTGTCAAATGAGGGAGTCAGTTTAAGTTTGCCTTTTCAGTTCTGACATCATGTAATCTATGACTTCTCATAATTTAGAATGGGAACAATTTATTCCCTCCAGGGTCTGTGGTGGGGGTTGGCAGCTTGATTTGTAATCCTAATGCCTATAAAAGAACTCTCTGTTCTTTCTAGGAAAAGGCATGTTGAGCCTGGTGGATAAAAAGAAAAGGAAAAAAAAGAAAAGAAAAAAGCAACAAACAATTGCTGTTTATAAGACCAGAGGAAATTCAATAAACATTTTCTAAGCACCTGCTAGATAATCTTTATGGCTCCCTTCTGCTCTCAATTCTGTGATCCTAGGAGCTGGGCACTGGGTTAGGGACTGAGCCCAGTGGCAAAGAGCCACTGTTGGGGTGGGAAAGGCAAAAAAGAGACAAGAGCCAAGAAAAGATGCTGACTGCATTCAGATATAGCCTGAGAGTCACAAGCTAAAAGTGTGACACTGCTTAGAGGTTTCTTTGAGGTTATTCATTGTGAGCTTGCTTGCTTTAAAAGACTTTTCCCTCTATATTTGGATCTATTTTGTTCTCTTTGCAGCCTCAAATTATAAATGTGGAGAAGCAGCTTAAATCACTGTGCCCAGAGCTACAACTAGGGCAGTGCAACTGGGGCTTTTCTCCAGGGAATTGAATTTGAAGGGTGTTGGCAGCATTTTCAAGCCTTCAGCAGGATGGCAACAGCACAATTTAGCAACTACTTAGAAAGAAAAATTACTTAAAAGAGGAGTCTACAAGATGGCAGGTTGAGATGGACTCTTCCTCCTCCCTACTTTGATAATATTAGAGACCTCCCCAGCAATGGCCTTTCTAGGATATCTCAAGCTTCATGTTCTCCAAGGGCAGTTTGGTGTCTGGATGGATAGAGTGTGGGCCTGGAGTCAGGAAGACCCAAATTCAAATCTGGCCTTAGACACTAAGCAAGCCACTTAACCCTATTTGCCTCAGTTTCCTCATCTGTAAAATGAGCTGGAGAAGGTATGGCAAACTACTCTAATGTCTTTACCAAGAAAATCCTAAATGGGGTTACGAAGAGTTGGATACAACTGAAAAACAACGTATCTCCACAATAGGTTAGTGTTTCCCATCCTCATGACGCCTCCACTGGATATGTCCTTTTTGTATCACTTATCCTAGGTATAGATTGAGAAACTTGTCCTGAATACAAAAGTATCTTTAAAAAATAGATCTGATAATAAATAAACATTTATTAAGCACCTACTGTGTGCCAGGCAGACAGTGTGCTAAGCACTAAGGATACAGAAGGGAATGCAAGACTGCTAAAAGACAGTTTCTTCTCTCAAGGTAGAAGATGCCACAACTGCTCAGTAATCATTTGAAGTGGGTTACATCAGTTTAGATTTCAGCTTCTCATTCCTCCATTCAGTTAAAATGTGGTGATGTGCCTACTGCATCAGGAGTCTGGATGCCTTAGAGAGGAAAAGATAGTAAAGTAGGAAGTTTCTGGACTCACAGCTCTTCAGTATGAGAAGAGAGAGACACTAACACAAATTGATAGAATATACAGTATTACAGAAAACTACAAGCCTGGTTTAGGCATCTTTTAGCTCATGTGATTCTCAATTCATTCTAGAGCAAGAATGGACCTCAGAGTCCATCTAGACCTGCTCATATTACAGATTGGAAACAAGTGAAGGTTCTTACCCAGGGTAATACAGCTTGTGAATGTCAGAAGCAGGATTTGAGCCCAGATCTTCCTGGCTTCCTAGATTAACATTCTATCCACTATCTCATCATATTTCTCAATGTCCCTTGGGTTTATAAAACTGGCTTCTCATTTTATTCATGAAGATACATTAACACAAAAGGATCCACAAGCTTTGTTTTTTGAGACTTGAGTATATATTAGACTTGGAAAACTATCATTCTGTAGCCAAAAGATTTTTGCTGGTATAAGTGGAGCCCATATTTCATGCTCAAATAATTAGGACTGCCACTGGTACCACAATTTAGGGTTCAACATGGGGTTTTCAAATACATGGCCAACTGGGAATTCAGAGAAAATTGCAGGCTTGTAAATTAATATTATGTAATGAAAAGCAAAGAAAACACTTCTTTCTCCAACATTTAACTTGTACCTGAGTATCATGGTAAGTCTGTGATTATTGTATAGTGCAATACTTCAATCCTATCACCATGATCACTGATTTATTAATGGCCCCAGTCTCCAGTCCTCATAGGAATAGGTACTTGGAGCCTGTATGCAACATTGTGCTCCTGTCTGTATTTATTCCCCCTTATAATATTGAGTGTTATCTGTCATTACTCTCTGAGAGGTCAGCATGTATTCAGTCCTTCATCAGGTAGGCAAAGCTCTACTGCTTCTGAGGAGTGAGGACTCATTGCTGACATGGACACCACTTTTTCCACCTACTGCTCCATCCACAACCCTGGCTCCTGTGAGTGTGATGATGGAGGCATCTAGATTAGGTAGCGGATAGACTGTGGGACTTGGAGTCAGAAAGACCTGAGTTCAAATCACTGCTTCAGAAAGTGTCTAATTCTGGCCAAGTGTCTTATCCTTTCTTGGACTCAGTTTCATCATCTGTAAAATAAGGATATTAATAGCACCTACCTCCCAGGGTTGTTATGAGGATTAAATGAGTTAATATATGTAAAGCGCCTTGCAAACCTTAGAGCATGATATAAGTGAGTGCTGATTGCTACCTAGGAATAAGGGACTCTTTTCATGACTCAGTCCTTTGGGTTACCATGGCCATCAACTCTCCCTGTGCTGGTACCAGCCTCCCTCAAAGATTGTGATGAAAGTGAACAGAAGGTTGACATGTCTGCTTACCATATCCTTCCTTGTGTGAATGTCCTTCACTGAATGACTTCCTGAGCACTCCAACAGTGTTCTGCCCTAATTTAAAAAATTATTATCAATAGGTACCTTCCCTGTCATATGACTCAAATCACTATAATTAAGAGACACTGATGAAGTAAAGACATGTCTCCCCTTACCCTGCACTTTCATTCCTATCTGGTTCAATCCTGCCCATCTAGTTCAGTTTCATCAGCAGAATAGGCAGATGAGAATTATTTATTCCAATAGCCATGGAGGTGGCTGAACCGAGCACTGCATGGTACCCTTAGAACTTGGTCAGACATCAAAGAAGCCAAGGTCATCCTCTGCATTCCAAGCCATTGCCAGTCATCTTGACTTCTGTCCTGCCACTGGACTTTGATGGCTCTAGAAGAGAGAGAGAGACACACTTTACACACCTGCCTCATTTAAATCTAATTTATGTGCAAGTCAAAATATTAGCCATCATCCATAGTGATGTTACCAATATTTTTTGAAAACAGAGGACAAAAAACCCTACCCCACACCCTATTCTTTTCTCCTCTCTCCTATTTTACCCCCTCAAATTATTTGCTCAATTGGTAATAAATTTCCTTCATTCCTGATCGTAAGATTTAAAAATAGAATAGACCTCAGAGACCATGTAGTCCAACTGCCTCATTTTACAGATGGGGAAACTGTGGGAGGGCACCAAGAGATTAAATGATGTGCCTACGATGACACAGCTACCCATGCTCTCATTTTTTCCCCAATCTTGTGGGGTTTAGAAGTTTCTACAAACCTGGATTTCTCCAAATAGTTTAGGCATCACACATGCCTCAGAGTTTTCTTACTACTTCCCCAGTTTGGGAAACTGTTTGGACTAGCAGATATTCAATTCTCTTGTTTAATCTCCTATCCAATCTTTTACAGACCACATCAGTTTCACAATGAAATCATTCACTAGACATTTAAGGTAAACAGGGAAATCCTTGACATTGAAATGCTCAGTCATATCCCACCACCGCCACACACATATGCTTGTCTAGGTTCTCTATTAATCACACTCTCTCTGAAATGTGGTAGAAGCAATTCATCTAGCCTTCCCAGCATTCATGGTAGTTTTATAGTCTCCCCTCAGAATGGGAACTGGCCTTACTGTGCCTTGGAGGATTTAAACTTTTTGGTTCTGTAACTCCCACCTGGGACCAACTAGCTCTTGCTAGTCATATGACAGGAAATGCCTCTCATGGCCCACTCTATCTAGGTCAGTTGTTGACATGCTTTTCTTTCTCCCTTTTACTCTGTTGATACACATACCATCCCCTCAAGTTATAATCCTGTATCTCTCCATACTTCCAATGCCAAATTCCCAGAAATAGTCATTTCTACTCATCTCTTTTAATGTCTGTTTCCTCTAGGATATAATATAAACTCCTTAACTGGCACTGAAGGTCCTTCCTAATCTGCTTCTAGTGTGTTTCCATCCTTAATTCCCATTACTCCTTTTATGTATTTTTTTTATTCTAGTCAAATAGGATACTAGGTGATGCCTAGATTTGTTAAACCATCTCTTACTTCCAAGCAAATACCCAAACTATTATTTGTGCATGGAATACATTCCCTACTTATCTCTATCTTTCAAAACCTTTATCTCTCTTGAAGTTACAATTTAGGTGCCAACTTCTCATGAATTTCCCATGATTCCCTGCTTTGTTCATGCTCTGCATTTTAATCTTTCCATAAAGTATGCTTAAACATATTTTCTTATTTATCTCTTGTCCACCTTGCCACTACATCTATGGTTTTCTGATACCTTACACTGCCCCAGCCCTACCACCACTAAAGCCACCTTAGACTCTGTGATCCAGTAACACTAGTTTCCATGATGTTCCTTGAACAACATGCTCCATCTCCTGACTCTGGACATTTTCCACTTCCCCATGCCTGAAATGCTCCCCTTCCTCATTTCTGCTTCTTGACTTCCTTCAAATTCCAGCTAAAATCCCACCTTCTCCAGGAAGCATTCCCCAATCCTTCTTAATTCTAGTGCTTTCCCTCTTTTAATTATTTCCTATTTATCCTGTATATAGCTTATTTGTACATAATCCTTTACTTATTGTTCCCTATCCTGACCCATCCTCATTATAATTTGAGCTCCTTGAGAGGAGGGCTATGTTTTATCTGCCTTTGTATCCCTTAGGGTTTAGCATAGTGCCTGGAACATAGTTGGTACTTAATAAATATTTATTGACTAACTGACAATCTCTTACTGTCTTTATTCATCTATGTACATTTCCCAAGTAGAATGTAAGGGAAATTTCTTAAGTCAGCTAAAAATATTATTAAGCTACATGTAGGCCTATGATGTGACAGGCACTATGGGACTATGGTACTGGACATTATCCTCAGGTACTATGGTACTAGGAATACAAAGTCAAAAATGACTAGTCCCTGATCTCAAAGAATTTCCAGTCTATCATGGGAAACAACATGCATACATGTCAATATATACAAATTGGTTTACAAGGTAATTTCAGGGAGAGACAGTAGAAGTTTTGGAAACCAAGAAGAGCCTCTTGTAGAATCATAGGATCATAGATGTTGGAGCTCAACAATGGAATCTACTGAGGTCAACCCACTCATTTTACACTTGAGGAAATCAAGGTATAGAAGATAAATGAATTAGCCAACATTTCAAAGCTTGGGTGTGTCTGAGACTCAGTTCTTTCTCATTCCATCTGAAAAGATTCCATTTATCACCATAGCATGCTGCCTCACAGAGGAAATAAGATGCAAAAGAGATGGATGGTCATGCATCAGCAACAGTAAGAAGACCAGTTTGAATAGATTGAAGTATATGTGAAACAGTATAATATTCAGAATACCTGAATTCATGGCTGACTTGGTCGTTCCTTAGTTATGTGACCTGGGAAAGTCTTCAGCAGAAAACAGTGTGATATGGTGGAAAGAACATTGGTTCTGGAGTCAACTGGTTCAAACATCACCTCTGATATTTACTACCTATATAGCAGTTACTTAACTTTCATCAAGTATGAAATATGGTGATTGGACTAGATGGCTTCAAAGATGCCTTCCAATTCTAGTTTTATAATTTTTTTGACATGAGGACTCAGGTAGATGATGGTCAAAATTTCTTTCAACCCTAAATCCCATGGTCCTCTTTTATTGATTTGTGGTAGGATTTATCAGGAGTAAGCACTACCAATGCAATGTCATCTTGTTTCCCTGTATATTTAGAATGGAAAATAGAAGCTAAAGCTGTCATACAACTGAGAAATGTTCCCCCTGAAAACCCTTTTCAAGGCAGTAAGAATAGGGACAGTGTCTGTAAAGATGCCACCGACCTCTCTCCCCCAAACAAAATGGCGCATGTTGAAAACTTAATGAGGAGATGGTTTGTCACCAGGATCTTTGTGTTGTAGAACATCATTGACAAAATAATGATGATGATGAGAGCAATTACAATGATAATTATCTCATATTTCTGTGTTATATGAGTTGGTTATGAATTTCCTCTTTCCACTCCCCACCAGATTCATCTTCCCCGCAATAAACAGATCTGAACAAGCAAAATTCCACCTGTACAGAGGAACACAGAGCTCATTATGAGAAATCATGTGTCTGTTCCTACTCATTCCTCTGCTATTAACAATAATCAATATGCATAACAGTGATATAACATAGTACCAAAATTAGTGTCATCTGCCTCACTTTCTCTGACTCCAAATATTCAATTTCTAAGGACTTAAAGAGATTTATTTACTTGTTGAATAGAGAAAGCATGTAAGCAAATTCAATCAAAGAAAATGGAGACTTTGTTAAGAAGTTAAGTGACTAGCTCAGGGCAACATGGAAAACTGGTATGAGGCAGGATTTGAGCCCACCTTCCTAATTCTAAAGCCAACACATTGTAAACACTAGGCCAGCGATTCCCATTTAGTGGTTCTCAATAAAGCAACAGCAATGTTCAAATGATTAAGCTAAAATTATTTAATGGTCCTTAAGAAATAAATAACTATAGAATATTATTAATAGTAACAGAGTCCATGGAATATTTTGTTATTTCTGTTGTTGAAAGGGGTTCTTGGGACAAAAAAAAACATTGGAAACCACCGCACTAAGCTATGAAATCTTTTTTGTTGTAATTATGACGAATAAAGCATCTGCTCTGTCATATTACTGCTAAACCTCCTTCCATAATTATAATGTTAAATCCTTGGGAATTTGGCCACAATTGAAGAGAGAAGATAAAGGAAATTCTTATTCTTCCTGTCATTTTATGTTGTGTATAGAAAAAGAGGGAAAAAGGATTATGTCCCTAACTGGAATGCTAGTTTCTTAGTCAGTCAATAAGGATTTATTAAAAACCTACTATCTGGAGGGCAGAGCAATAGCATGGACTTTCAGGAGCTCTCCCCAAACACTCAGCCAAATATCTGTAAAAAAATGACTCTAAACAAATTCTGGAGCTGCAGAACCCCCATAATGATGGAGTGAAGCAAATCTCCTGTCCAAGACTGCCTGGAAGGTTGTCAAGAAGTATCTATCTCACCATGCCCAGAGCAGAGCACAGTCTAATGTGGGTTGCACCAGCACAGATGAAACCTGCGCAGGCATTGGGGGAACTGAATCCAGGCATCCCTGGGAGTTTTCAGACTTCAGACTTCATGACCCAAAATGCCAAGGACAAATTGGGAGGTCAGCAGAAAACACCTGTGTGCACTGTGTGAGAGAGTAGAGTGGTCAGGCCCCAGCCCCAGGGCACCAGAGCAGGGCAGGGGGCAGAGCAGACACAGCAGCAGCAGGGGCAGCTGCAGCCACTGTTTCTGGAGCTCTAGGCTGACAGATTGTGGGGGGCTCGAGCAACTGACAATACATCCCCCACCCCAACTGGAAGCAGAGAACAACTTTGACAAAGAGCTCAAAAGTCAAGTAAGTAGCTGGGAAAATGAGCAAAATCTGGAAGAAGAATAAGACTATAGAATCTTACTTTGGAGACAAGGAAGGCCAAAGTATACAAACAGAAGATGACAAAGTCAATTCTTCTATATCCAAAGCCTCCAAGAAAAATATTAATTGCTCTGAGGGGATGGAAGAGCTCAGATAGGATTTTGAAAATCAAGTAAGAGTGGGGAGTAGCCAAGATGGCGGAGTAGAAAGACTCACGTATGCTAGCTCTGAATCCATAGCCCATAAATTTCCTGTAAAAAGAACTCCCCACAAATTCTGGAGCAGTGGAACCCGCGAAGAAACCACTGGAAGAGATTTCCATTCCAGAGAGCCCTGGAAAGCCGTCCCCAGGGGTCTGTCGTGCTCCAGACACGGAGCACAGCCCTGTGTTGCCCTGGCTGCTTGGTCCCAGAGGAGCAGATCCGAGCAGGCTTCAGGGACAGAACCCCCGGTGGCAGCAAAGGTCCCTCCACCCACAGGTGCTCCAGGTCAGTGAGAGAGACTTCTGGGCTGATCAAGAGTGGAGTGGGGTGTCTCCGTGACTCAGTCCCCCTCAGGAGGCAGCGGCAGAGGCAGCGGCGGTGGCCCGGAACTCCCGGAGCAGACAGGGGCTCAGGGCCATTACTGAAGGTCTCTGCATAAACCCCCTAAGGGAACTGAGCCTGGGAGGCGGCCCTGCCCCCACCCCAGCACCAGAACTTAAGCACACATTGAATAGCAGCCACGCCTGCCACTGAAAGCCCTGAGGCTGGGAAGCAGCATTTGAATCTCAGACCCCAAGCACTAGCTGGGCAGATCTAGGCAGGGGTGCAGAGGAATCTCAAAAGTCAAGTAACTGGTGGGGAAAATGCCCAGAAATGAGACCATAGAGAGCTACTTCCTTGGGGAAGAGATGTTCCTTCCTCCCATCATTTCTGATAAGGAAGTACAATGCTTGCCATCAGGGAAAGACGTGGAGGTCGGGGCCTCTCTATCCCAGACATCCCAGGTGGATGTCTGGTGGGCTCAGGCTATGGAAGAGCTCAAAAAGGATTTTGAAAATCAAGTTAGACAGGTGAAGGAAAAACTGGGAAGAGAAATGAGAGAGATGCAAGAAAAGCATGAAAAACGGGTCAATACCTTGCTAAAGGAGACCCAAAAAAATGCTGAAGAAAATAATACCTTGAAGAATAGGCTAACTCAATTGGCAAAAGAGGTTCAAAAAGCTGATGAGAAGAATGTTTTCAAAAGCAGAATTAGCCAAATGGAAAAAGAGGTTCAAAAGCTCACTGAAGATAATAGTTCTCTCAAAATTAGAATGGAACAGATGGAGGCTAATGACTTTCTGAGAAACCAAGAAATCACCAAACAAAACCAAAAGAATGAAAAAATGGAAGAGAATGTGAAATATCTCATTGGAAAAAACAACTGACCTGGAAAATAGAACCAGGAGAGACAATTTAAAAATTATGGGACTACCTGAAAGCCATGATCAAAAAAAGAGCCTACTGTATCCCCAAGAGATTATAAAAAAGAGAAAGGGTCCCATGTGTACAAAAATATTTATAGCAGCACTCTTTGTGGTAGCCAAAAACTGGAAGTCAAGGGGATGCCCATCAATTGGGGAATGGCTGAATAAATTATGGTATATGAATGTAATGGAGTAGTACTATTGTGCCATAAGAAATGATGAACAAGAAGACTTCAGGGAGGCCTGGAAGGACTTATATGACCTGATGCTGAGTGAAAGGAGCAGAACCAGGAGAACTTTGTGCACAGCAACGACCACAGTGTGCAAGAGTTTTTTCTGGTAGACTTGGAACTTTGTAATAACACAAGAACTTACTGAGGAAAAAAAAAATCTCAATGTCGGTCTTCTAAGGCAAAATGCCTTCCACACTCAGAGAAAGAAATATGGAAGTCATTCGCAGAATGTAGCAGATCATGTTTGTGTGTGGGTGGGTTTCAGTGTATTATGCTTTGATTTGTTATATGATTTCTTCCATTTATTTTAGTTCTACTACATAGCATGACTATAGTGAAAATGTGATCAATAGGAAAGTATATGTAGAACCTATACAGAATTGTATGCTGTCACAGGGAGGTAGGGGGGTAGTGGGGGAAGGGTAGGGTGGGATAAAATCTTAACTTTAAGGAAATGATTGTAAAACATTACAAAAAAATTTAAAAAAAATTTTAAAAAAAGAGCCTAGACATCATCTTTCATGAAATTATCAAGGAAAAGTGCCCTCTGGCAAAATAAGGGCAAAAATATAAATTTATTTATTTAACTTTTTACATTCATTTTCACAAAATTTTGGGTTCCAAATTTTCTCCCCATTTCTCCCCTCCCTTCACCCCAATACACTGGGCAAAATAAATATTCAAGGAATCCATCAATCACCACCTGAAAGAGATCCAAAAATAGAAACTCCTAGGAACATTGTGGCCAAATTCCAGAATTCCCAGGTCAAGGAGAAAATATTGCAAGCAGCTAGAAAGAAACAATTCCAGTATTGGGGAAATACAATCAGGATAACACAAGATTTAGCAGCCTCTACATTAAGGGATTGAAGGGCGTGGAATAGGATATTCCAGAAGTCAAAGGAACTAGGACTCAAACCAAGAATCACCTACCCAGCTAAACTGAGTATAATACTTCAGGGGAAAATATGGTCTTTCAATGAAACAGAGGACTTTCAAGCATTCTTGATGAAAAGACCAGAGCTGAAAAGAAAATTTGACTTTCAAACACAAGAATGAGAAGAAGCATAAAAAAGTAAACAGCAAAGAGAAGTCAGAAGGGACTTACCAAAGGTGAACTGTTTACATTCCTACATGGAAAGACAATATTTGTAACTCTTAAAACTTTTCAGTATCTGGGTAGTTGGTGGGACCACACACAGACATACACACACACACGCACACACACACACGTACATGTGTGCATGCACACACACATACACACATGCACGCACACACAGAGACAGAGAGCACAGAGTGAATTGAATAGGATGGGACCATATCTTAAAAGAAATTAAGGTAAATGGTAAGAAA